>JAHBCN010000209.1:212500-240732 GCA_019359885.1 Listronotus oregonensis
TCAAAGAGTTACATTCTCGCTATATGTATTAGGATAAATTGATATTTTATTAATAATACATACATTTTTTCAATCTTAATACATTAAAAATAGAGTTGCCGCGAGACGAGACGAGACGAGATAAAACCTTGTCTCGTCTCGTCTCGAAATTTCGAGATAATATATTTCGAGACGAGACGAGACAAGTGTCGAGACGAGACGAGACCAACGTTTCTCTCGTCTCGTCTCGTTTGGTCTCGAGTTGTTTTGGTTTATTTCAATTAAATTAATTTCAATATACAGTGCATTAGTAATGTATAGGATAATTTCAATAAAAATTAGATCGGAAGTTTAATAAAAATGCTTGGACCCGTCGATTTTTATTTTTAGGTACATGTTACACATTTTTTAAATTAATTTTTATGTCTGTACAGTGCACAAGGTGGTGATAAAAAGACATATTTTTTAACTTTTTCCATAATAATTAAGTATACCCAAACTATCCTAAATGCAATATTTTTATACCTACGTAACTTTCTGGGTATAGAATATGAAGTAGGTATAGGAATTTCTAGAAATAAATAAATAGAATCCAAAAATGGAAAAATATGAGTAGGTAGGTATAGGTATTCTATTTTAAATTAAAAAAAATACTTTTGTAGCACCCTAATACTTTATAGACGTGCCCCGTCTAATTCAAAATATAGTTAAAATTTAACATACTATTTAACCATATACCTAATACTTACATAAGCACATTATTTACACATCTTATATTTAAGGCATTAAATTACTTACTCCCTCGCCATTGTTGACTCACCCTGTACACTATATACCTACAAACTAATTGCAAAATCTGCTGCAAACTGGTATGTATTTTAAGAAGGATGCATTGTTTTTAGTTTAAATTAAAACTTATTAAAACAAAATAGCGGAAAATCCTTAACCAACAGAAAAACATTCAAAAACAACCCTCCCCATAGGCATCAAAAAGTGCCGTCGCGCCGCTTGTATACTTTGCCGACACACCTTTTTATTCGGGATGCGGCAATAGTTTTTGCATGTTTTTTACTATTTAAAGATCTTCAGACTTTACGGAGACCCATAATAGGTATGCAACTAAAAATAAAATAATGAACCTAATAATTTGTTTTTTTTTATTTAAAATAAAAATATAAAACATATAAGTGACATAAAAATGTCCACAAAATAGAAAAAAAAAATCTAAAAGGTAATGGAATATAAGTCATAAACTCTATTACAAAACACGGGTAAAATGTTTTCTAGAATTTTTTTTTATTATACAGGGTGTTTGAGCAATAGTTTTAAAATCTTTAACAGCAGTTAGATCTTGCAAAAAAAGTCTCTATAAACATAACTTCGGATATGCATTGCTTCGAAATTGGAAATACGCAGGATCCTAAAGTTAAAAAGAAACTTTAATTGTAATTTTTTTAAACAATTATTTTGATAAAACCACTTAAAATACAACTTTTTCGTTATTTGAGTTTTTTTCGAAAGACAAAGTAAAACTCCTACTTTTCAAAAGAGTATAAAAAAAGTATCGGTTTTATTTTTTTTTTTTTTGAAAGCAAAGAAAAATTTTTAAAAAATCAAGAGACAAAATAGTTGTATTTTAAGTTGTTTTATCAGGGGTAATACCACGAGTGCTTAAAAATTAGCGATAATTTTTCACAATAGCGTGTTTTCTCATAATTTCACGAGTCCGAGGGACTAGTGAAATTTTTCAAGAAAACACGCATGAAGTAAAAAAATATCTAGTTAATTTTAAAGCACGAGCGGTATTTGGGGAGAATATTTCACGAATCAAAAACGTAGATAAAGTTTATTAACTTAAAATTAAATATTCATTTAACAAATCATTATCATTTAAAAATTTCGTATTGTCAATATAACAGTAAGTGGAAAAACCACGTTGCCTAGGCGACGTGGAATTTCCACTGTAATTTTTTCATAATACCACTTCTCTTATGGAAAAATAAGTACATGAGTGAAATATTCAAAATAATTAAAAAATAATAAAACCACAGGGTGATATACCTTTTAAAACAATTCATTTTAGCTCCTTTTTTTAACACCCTGTATTTCTGAAACGATGCATTTCTTGACCTATGTTTATAGAAACTTATTTTTGCAAGATCCAACGGCTGTAGAAGTTTGTAACACTAAATCTTAAACAACCTGTATAATTCTTAAGAACTAGAAATATATTGTTGGAGATTTATTACAGTTAGTTCACTTAAGTTTTATGTCATTAAAATTTTTCGAGATGTCTCGTCTCGTCTCGTCTCGAGCTTGTCTAGAAGGATTTTATTTCGTCTCATCTCGTCTCGAAATTCGAGACAAAATGCTCTTGAGACGAGACAAAATGGCTTCGAGACGAGACGAGACGAGACGTCTCGTATATCGTGTATCGCGGCAACTTTAATTAAAAATAATTAAAGTAAGTATCTAAGTTAAAAATTTGTTATAAAATTGTTGTAATTTATTTATTTCATTAATTTTGTCAATAAAAATAATAATAATAATATGACTACGGTACTGAGAACTGATAAAAAAAAATTATAGCCGATTTTGCGCCCCCCAAGGTAGTTGCGCCCTTAGCGGGCGCCCGTCTCACCACCGCCTAAATACGGCCTTGGCAAATAGTACACATTTGGTGCGTAGCAAAATTTTATTATTTTGTATATTTTATTTAAATAACACAGGTCCACCAAAAAAGTGGTGTGTGCTGGGCGTCGGACTAAATTGTTAAGGCATTTTTTTCCACTGAACACGAATCTGAAGTCAAAATTGGGCGTCAAACAGCAAAAAGTCGAGAAAACCCCAAAAAACCGACACGGTACATTTACCGGCAGTAACCTGCTACCACGGTTTGTTTGGACTACGACTATACCGGGTGACAACGAAATCACTACCCAGTCCTTTATTTTCTTAAATAAAAACGTATGGCTTTTAAATTTTGGGATGATATATTATAAGTATTATAAAATAAGATGCCAATTTCGGATCCCTATAAACAGCGTTTGTCGATTTTCTAAAGGTACTGTGATGGCCCACTAATGTCAGCGTCTTTTAATTGACTGTGTCTATAACCATTCGTTGGCCCGATATTAATCCTCAGTTAATGGTTCGACTGAAAAAAGACATAATGATATATCCACAGTGGCCTATTAATTTAACTGAGTTACAAATCCAACGTTATTAATTAAGCATTGGCCCACTGCATTTATTCGTTACTTAGCGTACGTTAGATCGTGTTTGTTTGCCCTTTGCCTAACCACCGACAACTAAAAGTGAAGCGTGCCATCATAACCTAACTTTTTCAGAAGCTTGGTAATTTTTGTGAGTGATTAGGGATGACGTGATCGGCAAGTTTGTACCGTTTTTCGGCAGTTTTTGTGTTTTTTTGGTGTTTTGGCAAATGAAAAGTATATTATGGTGATATTTTATAGTTATAGAATCTTTGTTATTATTATATTTCGTATTATTATTGGCTGTTATGTTAATTCTGACTTTGTTTCGTATTTTTGTAGTTAGACTATCTTATGACGTTTTAAATTCATCTGCAACCCACATTGTTTTAAGTGCCTCGTTTGTCTTGTTGTGCTCAAGGCAATATATTATAGTTTTTTATGTATTCATTTTTTTTAATAAAAATCAAAATTTTTACATTTTTATTTTATTTGGTTTTCCAGTGGTGTTCCAACAGTAAGCCTAAATGAAACACGGTAAATATTAGTGACTATTTAGCTAATATCCCAATAATTTTCCAACAGTGGCCCTAAATGAAACATCGGTAAATATTAGTTACTATATCGTTAACACCCCAATGGTTTTTTAACAATGGGCCTCCATAAATATATCATAGGGCCAATATGTAGAGGTATTGGCAAACTGACTGATAAGTGCCAAACGCAATAAGGGCCGATGTTGGCACCAACATATATTGTGTCAATGGGCAGTTGAATAATTAAATGAAAAAGTATATTGGGCCATTGATTTTCCATTATTCAATGTTTATAGGGATATTATAACATGTCCCTATCACTTCCGGTTTAAACGGAAACGACATCAACTTTGATTTTTTCAATGGAACACACACCTGTATACTTTTTAAAATTTGGATTTTACGGATCATTCCCGATATAAAATCCATATTATAGCCCATACCTGTCTCTGCTAGTTTTTGAGAAAATGGCGAATTAAGATGTCCAAACTACTACATATTATTCATATTTATGCGAAAACAAATAAATGTAATAAAAATTTATTAGGTTTAATGTATTTTTTCTATTCTATTCTATTTTATCTATAAAGGTCATAATAAAACTACTTCCGGCTTTACCGGAAATGCTGCAAAAATTGACTTTTCTAATAATGTTACTTCAAAAATTTTAATGCAACACCCTGTATATTTTTTAAAATTTGAATTCTGCGGGTCATTTCTGATATTAAATCTGTATTATATCCTATACCTATCTTTTTGAGTTTTTGAGAAAATGACGATTAAAGATTGTAACGGTTTAATTTTGTCGATGCTATGTTATGGCGAATGCGCTGGTAAATGGGTAAATAGTCTACAGCATTAAATTATTTTTTTTAAATATTCGAGCTAATCTATCTTGGATGCGCTGACGAGTGGCTGGTCCGATTTTTATTTTCAACTGCTGCAGCCAGCCTGGGCCATTTTGCATGGCGGCCGCTGGTGAAACAACATTGGTTTAATATTTTTTCTGCGAATATCGTGGTCATCCGTATGGGATTTTTAATTTAAACCATCCATATCTTTGCAAAGGCTCCAGTTTTGTTGTTGTGGGAATATTTTTGAAAAGTAATGGTGAAATTTGCAAAGATAGTCTCTGAAAATCAGGATTATTAGATTTTATTCAAGCCGCCCACTTCGAGGCCACATGTTAACCTAAGTAAGTTTAATTAATTTTTTTTTTATCTGTTAAGCACTCATATTGATCGGTTTTTACTAATTTTACTTTTGGATTACTCTAATATTCCTACGTTTTATCGCATAATTTTTGGAATGTTGGGAAAGTATTCTGAAATAAGGGCTATTATTCTCAATACAGTTTGTGTTTTTTTTCTCAGACGAAGACAACTTATAACACTTTATTTTAGTTATTTTAAAATCTTACAGGCACTGGCTTTAGTTTTACATTGTGGAAATATAAATTTGGTCTCTCTGGCCTTTTTATAATAGTTTTTTTCCTTTAATGTTATAAATATCTTTTTTTTTTGGGGAATTTCTTAATCAGTTTTTGAGTTAATTGACAGTTGATAATTAGTTTTTCTCTTGATTGTCTGTTTTAAAGCCTGTAATTTTTTTTAAAATTTTAAGATGTATCATTATTGTTCCGTACTTTCTTTGCTAAGTAAGCTTTAGTTGAGAATACATAAAGATAACTTTAAAACTGTTGAAATTGTGTTAATTTATTTCCAAGTAAAATGACATAAGCTAAAAAAAAAAGATATATAAAATTTGTTTTTTTTTAGCTTAAAAACAAAATAATTTAAAAATTCTAATATACTATTATAGGGGTCAAATATTCTTTATTTAGTGTAAAAGAAATACTTGTTGAGTATTTATTTATTACTTACGTAATATTACCTAAAATAATTCAGATTTGTTTTGTTGGCTAATTTCTCAAAACAATGTTTTTTTTTAAATTATGTCCCTTTCCAGCCGATATGTCGATATATAAAGCTACTACGTTACTTTATACTAAATTCTTTTTGTACCATTTTTTTTAATATTTGATTAGCCATGTATAAATTTCAAACTTTGGTTGTTTTTCTTAAACTGTGCTGTGCTTGGCAAGGAATGTCGGTTTATTGACTGTAAATTCTAATGTTAATTTTTTTGTAAATTTCTAATGCTTTAAGGTTTAATTAAAATTGATTATTATGCTCTTTTAATGAGTGTAGGGATGTTTTTTTGTATATCGATTATCGATATCAGTAGCGTAGCGCCAGCGATCTAATGGGGGGTTTTAAATGGATGAGGTATATTTCAAAAATTTTATACACCATTTTTGAACAAGTTTATTAACAATGGTAGTATAATCTTAAATTTTAAAGTAAGTTATGTATTGAAAAACAAAGTACAGTTAACTTATTGTGTCACAATCCGCCTTTTCTTCTTTGATACAAAGTGTTCTGCAATTATTTCCGTAGGTGGTATTATTTCTCTGTAAATATTCAAGAGAGCCAACCCATTAATTCTGTCTTGACCACAGACAGACCGCTCATAGCTTTTGAGTTTGGCCAACGTAGAAAAAGATCTCTCGCCCTCGCAGGTTGTTACTGGTAATGTGCAAAGAACTTTGAGAAGAGTGAATAGATTGGGAAAAAGTGTTTTATTGCACTTCGTCAGTACTTCCAGAGCGGTCAGATTCTGTAATTCTTCATTGCCCTTCAATTTCCTCTGCCACATTTTAACTTCAGCTAGAATCGTATCTTGAGTGTCAACCAAGTCCTGCTCGTACATATGATGTAAGAATGACAGCTGTTCTGAAAAAAAAACATTCTTCGGTAGGCTTAGTCACCAGCGAAAAACTATTTAATATATTGTTATGTTTTATAAATCTGCTTTGCAAGTAATTGATAAATGAATCAAGGTAAGGAATAAAAGCAGTTATTTTGTAATATTGTTCCACAGAATCGGTTTTTATGTTGGGTCGATTCGTCTGTCGACCAACAATTCGTGGCATTTTTACATCGACATCAAAACTTGCGGCGTTCTCGCTAGCACTTCTGAAAATTGCAGAAAAGACGTCATCTACATTGTGGCGTTCAGATTCCAATTGATCTTTCAGAATTCCAGCATGATTTACTGCTTCGCTTAGATCAATTGATGATTTTTGTAGATATTTGCAAAGGCCAACGGAAAACGGAAAAACGTGTTTAAAGATTTCTAGAACTATAAGGAATTCAAATTTGCTGATTGCGGCAAGTAAATTATTGGCTTGAACAGCGGTATCCCTATCTTTCCAGGTGGATATTTCCGCTAGTGCACTCCGGATACTATTTTGTAAGCATAAAAAAGAATCAACTGATTCGTATCGATCAATCCACCTAGTTGGGCAAAGATTTTTTAGCTTCGTTTTCTTACTACCGGGCTGCAACTCATGAATATTATTTTCTAAAATAAACTGTTCAACAAAAAGATCGTACCATTTACTTTTTAGACCCATTTTCAAACTGCTGTAACTTTTTTAAAAACTAACTGTTTTGAATATCTAAAACGAAGTTTAAAACCGCGTTTCTTCTACTTTAAGCTGTATTGCATTTGGTTTAAGTTAGATGAATATTATCATAATGTACAGGGTAATCAATAGAGTGCTACAAAAAAACAAAAAATTCGAGTGTGTCCCATTTCAGTAGTAATTTTTTTGGTCGTTATAATATGGGTTGTTACCAAGGTCATATCAATATCTCTAGACGTTTATGCCAGTTTTTAAATAGAGGACCTCTGGCTTGCGATACACTTCTAAACGTCAAATTTTGGTAATCATTTCTTTAAGAAGCTATAACTGGAAAATGGATTGACGCATTTTAACGAGTGTTTCATATTCGGAAAGCTCATTTCATGTAGATTTTTTATGTCTTAAGCGCTTTTCGATAGGTTATAATTTTATTAGTATACGGGGCCAACAAACACCAAAAACGTAGCTGATTTAGAAATCTTAAATATACGGTAAATTATTAAACGCCAAAGGGACCATATGTGTGTGTTTTGTTTTAAAAATGGCCAAGTTGAAGTTTGATTTGAATTGAAACGATTTCTACCATTAATCGATTTATGCTGTTTAAGTGCCTGTAAATTTATTCAGCAAAAATGCGTCGTTATTATGGCATTGGACTATGGGCTCGTGCTCTAGCTAATTTCCATTTAACAACCGATATTGTGGTGCCTACAAATTCGCCAATGTTCGGTATAGTACGGCCTTGTTGACGTAATCTGCTTAAGATCAAAATTATTAGGCATGTACCTCTTTTTAATACATTTCGGTGTCTAAAAACTTACCGCACTATACTTCGTAGTTCATTTTCGTTTAGTTTTGCCATTTTTAAAGAATAAAATTACCTCTACAGAAGACAAAAAGTTTTGTTTGACTTATAAACTGTTTTATGACAATGACATTATTCCATCATTGCTATAGAAACGTATCGCTGCTATAGATAAATTCAATGTATGATGTACAACACCAAATACCCTAATTTATGTTTAAAACTTTAAGACGTTGTTGGGATTCCTACCATTCACACCTAATGCCATAATAACGACGCATTTTTGCTGAATAAGTTTACAGGCACTTAAACAGCATAAACGGTAGAAATAATTAAGAGATATTGACACAAAACTTTAACTTGGCCTTTTTTAAAATAAAACACACACATATGGTCCCTTTGGCGTTCAACAATTTTTGTAGGATTTCTAAATCAGCTACGTTTTTGGTATTTGTTGGCTCCGTACACTCATAACATTACAACCTATCGAAAAGTGCTTAGGACATAAAAAAATCTACATGAAATGAGCTTTCTGAATATGAAACACTCGTTGAAATCAGTCAATCCATTTTCCAGTTATAGCTTTTTAAAGAATTGATTACCAAAATTTGACGTTTAGAAGTGTATCGCAAGCCAGAGATCCTCAATTGAAAAACTGGCATAAACGTCTAAAGATATTGATATGACTTTGTTAACAACCCATATTATAACGACCAAAAAAAATTACCACTGAAATGGGATACACTCGAATTTTTTGTTTTTTTGCAGTACTCTATTGATCACCCTGTACATCATGATATTATTCATCTTACTAAAACTAAATGCAATAGGGCTTAAAGTAGAAGAAACACGGTTTTAAACTTCGTTTTAGATATTCAAAAAAGTTAATTTTTAAAAAAGTTACAGCAGTTTGAAAATGGGTTTATAAATTAAATGGTACGATCTTTTTGTTGAGCAGTTTATTTTGTCTTTTTGGAGAATTGAAAAAAACATAAATCTGGCGGATATTCTCTAAACAGTGGCTGAGGATTGGCAGCTCGCACGACTTTGCCACAGCTAAATTGAGAGATTGAGCCGAGCAATGGACGTAAAGTGCTGATGGCACCAATTTTTTTATATGTGCTTGAACACCATTTTGCTCCCCGCTCATTGCTGCAGCTCCGTCATACCCTTGTCCTCTTAATTTGGCAATATTCAGTTTACAATTCTTTAAAAAAGTTAATATTGACTCAGCTATGCCCCTCCCAGATACGTCAGTAATATTTACGTATTGTAAAAAACATTCATTAATTTCAAAAGTCGTTGAGTCCAGGTATCTCACACAATATGTCATATGGACATCTGTTCTTTATTAGATACATCCGTAGTTTCATCCGCTATTACTGAGAAAAAATCCTCCTGTCTTATTTTGTCCAGAATTACTTTTAAAATCAATGAGTTGCATGAACTAATTATATCGTTTTGAATTTGAGGGCTTATATATATTGGACACTTTTGTGGCTGTTTTTCAAATATTCTCTTAAATAGATATCTCCATTTGCTCTGTACCTTAATGCTGCTCTAAAATTCCCATCATTAAAATTCGGCTCTTCCAGTACATGCCCACCCTCTCTATGTCCTCTTAGAGCAAGGCCTTGCTTTCCACAGAAAACAATGGTTTCTATTATAGAAGCGATTTTTAGTTGGAGCTCTGCCTTTTGCTTATTTCCCTTCCAGATCGATTTGATCCACAACAGACTTTTGTTTTCCTTAAAAAAAAAGAAAGCATTTTAAATAAAATGCGCGTTGCACGAAGATCTATCCATACGGTTTCCCTAGTAAATTTTGGTTTTTTGCTAAATCTTTAAAACTAAAAATTGCAGAAAAAAAATTATAGCAACAAAATTATGTGGAAAAAAAAATCTAAATGTGAAAACCGTATTTTAATATCTGCAGTGGTTTTTGGGTTATGATTTTTTAAATATTTTTAATCCCCTCTTTCACCCTTTAGCGACGGACCATGTCATTCAAAAATCACTGGTCTCATGCCACTGCTGAATATAATATTTGAGCCAAATTTGGTTAAAATTGAGACACAGACACAGACGGACAGACATATTTTTTTAAATGTTGATTTATACTTTTTTTGACCCAAACACTTTTTTTGATGAAATCCGGAAAAATTAATTTTATTGTGTAACTAATACCTCTTCATACTATTGTAAGTAGAGGTAGGTAACATTGTAAGTAAAGGTAACTTTGGTTGTAATATACGTATTCAGATATACCTGAGAAAAGTAATTCCAATGACGCCAATTTTTCAATAGAAGCTCTGATAACTTGCTTTTTCATGCTCCTCAAATTTCTGGAGTGCTTTTTTCCAGTTGCAAAATTTAGATACCACAAGTTGTCCAAGCTTCTGTTTACCTACACCAGCCGATTTATTAGTAGGAGGGCATAATTATATTTATAACTCCTCTCACGAGAACTGAAAATGCATTTGACCCAAGTTGGACTAAAATTCTCAGACACACATTTTATATACTTAATAAGAAACCTCAGTCATCATCATGCCAAACCATTCAAGCACTTTGTGCTTACCTCTGTACTGCCGTAACTAAATTCTGAATATATCCTGTCTGCTCTTCATTTCTCAGTTAACTTATTTTTTCAAAATAATTTAGCAGTGAGCTTTGATTTGACGCTTTGCCATGTTTCTTCAAAATTGTCACAGCCAATAATCTATTAAAATAGCTTTAAATCTTTTAACAGCCCGCATACACCTGTACCATTGTTGGCGCTTGCCGCAATACTTTACAAATATGCCCGAGATTACGCAAGGTACTACGATTTAAATGATGCATAACTCCATACGGAACTGAAACTTTCATTATAGACAGTGGTAATACCGGCCCATGTCATGGCATATTAAGTATGCCATGACATATATAATCATAAATCAAGATCGGTATTAATCAAGAGAGTTTTTTTTGGTAGTTTTTGGTTTTATTAAGCATCAGTGAAGTATGATTTGATTTTATACCTAATGAATGCGCAGAAACAGCTATGCCATTAGTAACCTGTAATATTTTATTTTTAATGTCGTAAATTAATTTGTGGAAACAATTTTATTTATTTTTGGTATGTTCTGTCAACGACGATAGCACGAATGGCCTGTTGTTTGAATAGTTGTATTTAATTAATTGATTTAGTTGATTCTGTATTTTGAGGACTCGTATTATTGAATAGTTCTCCTTCGGCCACTTCTTTTATTTGATACTATTGTTTTTTTTTTTGATCTGTAAATTTATTTAAGGCCCTTAGCCAATTCTTTCGTTAATTATTTTTTTAATCCTGTAAATTTATTTAAGGCCCTCAGCCAATTCTTTCGTTAATCTTTTTTTATCTATAAATTTATTTATGGCCCTCAGCCGGTTTCTTTGTTTGTTGGTTTGCTTTGAGATTTAATAATGTACTTAAGGCCTTCAGCCAATTCTTCTGTTAGTTTATTTTTAATTTGGAAATGTATTTAAGGCCTTCAGCCATTTGCTTTGTTTTGTATTAAACTTTAATTTTTTTATGGTTCAAATTTTAATGCCTACCGATGTTTGTAGGGCCTCCAAATTCAGGTTTAATTCCAAATTTGGATACCTTACCAAATTTACGTTCAAACTGACGTCCAAACTCAAGTTTAACTCCAAATTCAAGTATAACTCCAAACTTAAGTATAACTCCAAATTCAAGTATAACTCCAAACTCAAGTTTAACTTCAAATTTACCTCAAATTTTACTCCGGGGTTGAGTCCAGACTCTGCAGACCACCCTTACCTGCCGTCAGGAAACAGGCAACCTTTTGTTAATTCTCTTAACAACTACTAATCCTTTTTTTTTCTAATGTAATTTAAAAACTTAAACCCTTTTCTTTTTAATTTATGGAATTTAAATCCTCAAGGGATTGTTTTTAAATAAATGTAATTTGTTTTTAATCTTTTTGAGTTTTATTTAGCTCACCTGATACCAGAATAATTTGTATTATATTATTTTTTTTTTCTTCTCTTTAATGAGTATTGACCAAGTCAGTTTTTTTAATGCTTATAAGTTAACCTTTTTTTGTTTTGTCGTGCACAGGTGTGTGATCGCCCAAGCAAGCTCCTATAACATCTAGGGGACTTCCTCCAGTTTGTAGTCCGTAAGAAAACTGGTGGCGCCATAACGAACTCACTATTCCTCACCCTGAGCTGCGGGTAGGTTTGCACGCACACCTACAGCTTGCTTTGGCGTGAAGCTAACCTGTGCACAGGATAAATTTCGTATTAATTTTCTTACTTTTCCTTTTTTTGAGCAATTGGTGTGACTCATCATAGTCACACCAGTTTTTATATAAACACTGCTTTTAAAAAAAGTGCGTTTCAAGATGTCCAAACGACCGCATATTATGCAGTTATAGGAGAAAACAAATAAATGTTCAAAAAATGTATTATGTTTAGTTTAATTCTTTTTTAAAAAAATTTCTGCAGAGGTTATTATAATACTACTTAAATAAAAAACAAATATTAAAATAACAAAACTGCTCCAAAGAGACAGCATGTATTATTTTCGGCTTATTAATCTTTTAACATTTATTTGTTTTCCCGTTTGGACATCTTTAATCGCCTTTTTCTCAAAAACAAACCAAGATAGGTACAGGATATAATACAGATTTTACATTGGGAATGATCCGTAGAATCCAAATTTAAAAAAATATACAGGGTGTTGCATTTAAAGTAACATTATTAGAAAAGTCAATTTTCGCAGCACATCCGGTAAAGCCGGAAGTAGTTTTATTATGACCTGTACAGATAGAGTCTTCAGAAAAAATTAAATTAAACATAATAAATTTGTATATCATTTATTTGTTTTCCCATAAAACTGCATAATGTGCGGTAGTTTGGACATCTTTAATTGCCATTTTCTCAAAAACTAGCAGAGATATAGGTATAGGATAAAATATGGATTTTATATCAGGAATGATCCGTAAAATCCAAATTATGAAAAATATACAGGGTGTTCCATAAAAAAAATCATAGTTATTGCCGTTTCCGGTTAAACCGGAAGTAATGGGCACATATTATAATATCCAAAATCGGAATTTTATGATATAATATGTCATCCTAAAATTTAAAAGCCATATGTTTTAATTTAAGAAAATAAAGGACTGGGTAGTGATTTCGTTGTCACCCGGAATAAACTATAAAAGATAGGTACAAAAAATTTCATGGAACAAAATAGAAAGTTTTAAAGAAACTATAAAAAATATATATAAACATTTTTGTTAAGAAGAATAAAGGAGATATAAACGAAAAAGTAATTATGACAAAAAAATTTAAATTAATGTAATTTTTTGTTTTTTTTTTAATAATAAATCATTTATTTTATTTATTTTAATTCCAAATCACTCAAAATTTGCAAAAAAAAAAAAAAAATCCCGAAAATCTGGTTTTTCGACTATAACTTAAAAAAAATGCATTTAAAATAAAAGGTTATATTAAATTAAAGGTCTAGTAAAAATACATACTTTATGTCATATAAAGTTTTGTGAATCCGCATTAAAAGGGAATTTTTTCTATTAATAAATTTAAATAAAATTTTAGATTTGACATTTGTTTGTGCTCCAAATCCGATAAAAAATTATGCAGACTCGATCGCTCAAATGATCAAATATTACATATTATTTAAAAAAAAAATGTTTTCAATGCAAGCTTATGTCCATGTACAAAGTCTAAGTCACCAATGTTAAAATTGAATTTTTACTATTTTTGGGAAATTAAAAAAAAATAAAAGTCTACTTCATTCAACCCATATTAATATATGTCTTAACAAAATATCTCTACGAGTATTAAAAAAAAAGATACAAAAAGCAACTTACAGTAATACGCAAATTAAAGTTAAAGTAAAAATTAATTTGTTATAAAGAGGTAAGTCAAAGTGGTAATAAATGCTGAAAGTGGTGTCCATGTGTTTGTGCCAGTTGAGGTTATTCTCTAAAGTAACCCCGACAAGATTAAACGACACTTTGTTCTGCAGAACTTGGCCGCTCATATGTAACGGATGAGCATTGGAAGACGTTTTTCGCGACAGCGAACATGACTGTGTTTTCGAGGCATTAAACTGAACAAGATTTTTGGCGCCCCAATACAAGATAAGTTTAAGGTCTTGTGAAAAAGATATCTGCATTGACCTGCGCTTGTTTTCCAAATCAGAATTACATGGTGGCTTAAAAAATTAAATACTAAAGTGAAGGGTACTGTCGTCAGCAAAACTATAAATGGGATTGATTGTAGAAGAGAGAAGATCGCTACTGTGAAGAAGAAAGAGCCAGAGCCAGCACTGAGCTCTGGGGCACCCCAGCAATAATTTGGTAGAAGCTGAAAGAATGACCATCCACAGTAACTGATGTACGTCGATTAGAAAGAAAACTGGAGAGGCAAGAGCAAAGCTTAGTGGAAGACCATAACAAGGAAGTTTGTTAAGAAGCCCATCATGCCAGACCTGATCGAAAGGTTTGGATATGTCAAGAGCAACGATCTGGGATTTCCCAAGAAACTCAAGGGACTTGTTCCAGTTGTGTGAGACAAAGGAATGTGATGGAATCCATACTGTCCTTCATGTAAGATCTTGTGTTTTTCCAGATACTTTGAGATTTGGGAATTAATAATTTTTTTCATCTATAGTTAGAAGGAAGATTTTTGCATTTTTTCTTGGGGACAGGTTGCACACGTGCAGATTTCCAACTCTCCGGGAAAATGCCTGTGTCGTTAGAGATTCGAAAGAGGCGAGTTAGGATGGTTGCAAGCTCGGGAGGACATTTTTTTAACACGATTGCTGGTATGCCGTCCAGCCCAGACGATTTTTTAGTATTAAGATAAGAAAGAATACGCTTGATCAGCTTGACTTTATAATTAATTAAATAATTTTTTTTATAAGAAACAGGGGTAAAAGTTGGGAGAGGAAGATTAGTAGGAGAACCAAGAGTAGAATTGGCAGCAAATTATTTGCCAAATAGTTTGGCCTTTTCTTTAGGGGTAGAAACAATTCCATCTTCAGAGATTAGGGGTGGAAAAGAATTTGTGCAGAAGTTCTGACTAATATTTTTAGTAAAGGACCAGGATGCTTTACTGCCATTCGAGCACAAGAGAACCTTATCCTTTATCCGATTGTTAAAACGGTCTTTTGCTTCTGAGATGGTCTAATTATACTGATTTCTTGCTTCGATGTTAGCCTGTTGATTTTCGGAACTAGTTAAATTTACTGTTTAAAGTTATTTTAGGTATACCCATTATTTTTAAACGTAGGATTCAAAATACATGCACCTAGGTGTAGTTGGAAACCAACTATGCTTGTATTTTGCATCTTACCATTGTGTATTGCTTTAAGATTTAAATACTGTCTCTACTTTTCACTAACCTTCTAATTACACTTACGAGCCTTAATGAGGCAAAATTTGTCCATAAAAGAGGTTAGCGAAAGGAAAGACTACTAAAAGTACACTCTTTAAAAATAAACTATATTTTTAGAATTAAGTACAATTTGTAGGTAATTATTTTAAATGTAATAAATTAGTAACTTTATATTTATGATTAGATTACTTGGTTTGTATTTAATTTTTAGGCAACCTAAATTTGGCTAGTGTTTAGAAAAGGTGGTACGTATATTATGTTAGTGATGGTTCAAAATGAGATATCCAATTTTTAATTGTATTTCTATTACCAAAAATTATTTGATGAACATATGAAAAAAAGTGCATATTATTGTTATAGAATTAAGAAACATGTTAAAAGGATTACGTTGAAGTGTTTATTTTATTACTAGAAAAAAAATCTAAACACTTTCTCGAAATAACAGTCTTCAATGTATACTACTTTCACCAAACATCAGCCATTTATGTGATTTATGCCTTACATAAATGGTTGTTTTAGTTCAAGATTGCTGAAAGCCATATAGCACGATGGTTACAACGTGTTTAAGAATACCATTTTAAAATTGAGCATCGAAGGGGATTAAACCATAAAAATGCTGACGCACTATCAAGAAGACCATGCCCAGAAGATTATAAACATTGCAGTAGACGTTAAGAAAAAGAAGGTCATTATGAATTTCATTGCCGAAGTACTTGCATCCACTGCTCTTAATAATGAGACCCTAAAATCCTGGTAAAAGACCAACGAAAAGATCTCTGTCTTGGAGATATGCTGACACTTAAAACAGAAAATTCAGAACGACCCCTATATCAGAAAGTAGCTTCAAAATCTCCGAGATATAAGGGTTACTGGATCATCATATGGAACTCTTTGGTAATAAAGGATGGCCCATTGAAAAGAGCCTGGGAAAACTCTGACGACAAAAGCCATAACTATCAGACACTGCTACCAACCCAAAGGATTCCAGAAGTATTGCAAAACTTGCACAATGGTATTGAAGGTGGCCATTTTGGAGTTATAAAGACTCTTGTGAAGGTTCGAGAAGGGTTCTACTGGCTTAAAAGTTGTGCCTATGTAAAATACTGGTGCAGAATTTGTACGGATTGCGCCTCCAGCAGGAGACCTAAGACACGAAGCTATGGCAAGATATAGCAATACAATGTAGGGGGCACCAGTAAGTAAATACGGGAATCGCTATATCTTGCCCCACTAAGCAAAAAATCATCCTAATTACGTTACATTTATGTTTTCTTGTTCCTTTGTTACGTTTATCATCTTGAAACAATAACAGCGCCTTGAACCTAATAGTTTCGTTATATTTCCTTCAACTTAACAAAATCGTTGTACCGTAAAAATACAACGTTTTTGTTTGAAACTTACACGGCCCCGTTACGTATTTTGCATTGGTTGGGCCTAAGAACACATATTCTGAAACATCCACGTTATATAACTTACGTTGTAAAGAGATTTTTCTAAGGATTTAAATAGGTGGTTCTGTTATGTTGATTATATAACATTAAAAGATCTTTTGGATCCCTTATGTGTGGTGTATAGTAAAAATACAGAATGTTTTATTAATTATGGTCGTAAATCGTATTTTGTTAACCATTTAATGTACAGCAACATATCGATGGTACAGCTTTAAAATAAAAATTAGTATAATGAAGATGGCTTTGAAAGTCACTAAACGTATCAAGTTGGCGACTTTATCACTAGGAGGCGCAGGATACTAAATATATTAAAAAGGGCAAACTTTTTTGATATTAAAGTAATTGATCACGGATTTGATTAAAATTACTAAACGATTTTTCACGCCTTTCCTCATATACTATTTTCTGTTAATCATCTAGAGTGGGCGAAAATTTACTTATACGCAAAAAAGCACTAACAAAGTGAAACATATTTTTTAAAATGTAGGCTGGTCAAGTAAAAAAGGCTTGAAATATCCTTCATGTTTCAGTTTTCTAAAACTAAAACTGTGAATATCGATTATTAAAACCTCAAAAAATTAATTAATTAACAATATAAAAAAATTGTTTACCCTAAAGTTTTAGCATTTTCGTGTATAAAAGTAAATGTTGCGTCCACTCTGCTATTAAAGATGCCACTGAAAAAATATGGATGTAAAAAAATGTTGTGATAAATCGCCTGTTATTTTTGATAATCATTTTTTCGTCCACCCTGAAATAGTACAATAGTTTCCAAGATAAAACTAGTGAAAAGTAACTATCCCTAATAAAAAAAAAATAAAATAAACTATAGAGAAAAATTTATTCATAAAAATATCTCATGTCTACAACTCTCCTTTCATATTTCCCAAATTTTTGTACAGACTATTTAATATGGAAAGCTTATTTTCTAAATCCACACAAAGTGTAACAGTTGATATATATAAAAATGTGATATGTGATAATGTTTATCTTTCTTAATTTACTTTATAAAAAGACTTACACATTTCGTGATGTATAAATATGAGTAATATTAAAAAATGCTTATTAAAAAACAACTGTATGTACTAATATCCATGTTATGTTCTATTTTTTCCTCCTAGTTGCACCTGGAAAAAAAAACTTTGTAAAATATTTGCCCCAAAACTTTTGGTTACTGACATAATTGCTTCATTAATTAAAAAGATAATTTTATATCACAAGTTTGGCAAAAAAAAAACTGTATTTGCAGATAGTATCATAGATACTTTATTTCACTATTATAAAGGATAGAATCCTTGTGTTGGCTTTAAAGCCTACAATTTGTTTAAATATATAGTCAAATTTTCTCTTATATTAGCTACTCGATTAGCCATTACTAAATGGTAAATACTGATAAACCACCCAATTTTAAAAAAACATTTAGACACTTTGTACTATATAATTATTTTGCTTCTATTTGATAAACAATCCAATTAAAAATTCAATTTATCCCTTAAAAAAACTTTTACTTACAGTTATACTAGTTACGTTACTTGCTTCTTCTTCTTCCCTGGGAGCCGTCTTGATTAACTTGAGTATGTTAAACCTATGCCTCTCTTTTTAACTGCCAATCCACTTTTTGAATAGTTGTCATATAAAAACATAATGTGCTGCATCTACAATTTATTTAAAAATTAATTTTCTAATAATTTTATTATTATTATTATTATTACTATTATTTATGTGTCAAATGTCTAATATCAGGGGCTCTAAAAAGTACAAAATAAAATACTTCACAGTGAATCCTTTAAGTTACAACTTTGATCAAATTTATTCAACCGAAGTATTTCATTTATTTAAAATACTCAATTTTTCTATATAAGTCCCCTAAAAAGTTTTTGACCAATCGGAAAATACCCATTTTCTGGAAAACATTCTGGACAGAAAGCTACTCTGCAGATCCATGAAATGAAAAATAAGCTGCTATTTGGAGCATAGCCGTTTTTATGCATGGTTGTTACTGAAATGAACTTCAGTGGTTTTTTTATCTTTGGACAGTCTACAAAGGCTTAGCCTAACTACTACCATACTGTGGGTATCTAAAATTATTCTTATTGTAATAATAAGTATCAAATCCATGTCAAGCGGATAAATAGACCTGTTGTCGATCATTAAAATATTATTATTATTATTATTATTTAATAGCTTCGGTTAAAAAAAAAACATTGTACATTACATGATCGAAAAACAAGTGTTTTGCAGGTCTGGCCAAGCTTCAAGGAGTCGCTTACGGTCAATTACGGCTCGCCCTACAAACCGCTTGACTCGACTTGCAAAAACAATACTTTCCAGTCTTATAAATGACAAATATCTAAGGTATAAAGCAACCAAATTTTAATCTATACTTTCTTTAATTTATATGTATCTAGGGAATGGGAGGTACCTCACCAAATTAAATCCGGACTTATTACCCCAATATTTATCTTAAGGAAACGGCTAACGCTGGATTTTCTAAACTTATGGCTTAAAAGCCTTAACTTCAAAATCTGGATTTTTGGTCAGTTTATCTATATACCTACATACATACATAAAAACTGAAGTGTAATAGAATATACTGTAATATACTTACTTTCCGATCAATATTTCCCTTTAATATCACAAGAAAAACCAAAAAACACAATTGTTCTTAAAATAAAGTAAGGTTAAGTACTAAAGCGAAGCTTCTTTCTCTACCTGGCAAAAAATGTAACAATCTCTGTGCGGGGTACATTTAAGCAAACGAGGTCGATATGTTAACTGTGTTTATATTTCCGCGAGGAAATGTAGTAGACGCAGTAAACGTAACGATTCTGCATTAAATAATATCATTATTATAACTTTACACCAATAACATTTTATGTTTTAACAAATTATAATCGTATCTGATACGTATATTAACAGATGTATCAAACTTGTATTTAAAAGACTGTTCTATACATGGCAACATTTTAACGTTAACATAAGTGTACATAAAAATTACGTCACTAAGATGTTTGTTCTATACCGTATTAAAAACATTTACAAGGGTATGTTACAGAAACGAAAATTATCAGTAACATTTCAAGAAAACGAAACAGACATGATAAAATAACGTTTAAAACTAAACGTTATCACAGTTACTTTTAAATAACGTTACAAAACGTGCTCAAGATGTTCTTTGCTTAGTGGGATGGTAACGATGGATTAGTTCAGCAAATGGAAAAAGTCCAAGCAATGCCAAATCAAGAAGCTATCGCTATTGCCTACGTACTATTTTAACATTAGATTTGTCAATATGGAGTAGCAAGATAAATATATACTGATCAAGGTAGAAACTTGAGTCCGATCTTTTCAAGAACCTATGTAATCTTCTGGGAATTCATAAAACCAGAACCACTCTTCTTTATCCCCAGTCAGATAGAATCGTCGATAGATTTCACAAAACCCTTGATAACTACCTGAAAATTAAAGTAAATGACCAATAAAGTAAACGAGACAACTGTATACAGTCGTTTTTATTAGCTTAGTGTTCCGCAGTTCACAAAGCAACTGAAACGTCACCTGCAAGAGTCATTTTTAGAGCGGAATTGTCCCTTTTAGTTGACTTACTTACTGGACCACCTTCTACCAATAAAAAACCAGCAGAAGATTATGTAAGTTAGCTCAGTAAACAGCTGCAAGAAATACACGAAATGTTCGTAATAAGCTACAACAAGAAAGTGACCGCATGAAGTCCCGCTATGACTTAAAGTAGTAGTGACCCGGCTTAATGATCTGTTTTACCAAATTTAGAAAAGCCCGCTGGCGAAATGAAAGTAATACCTCTAGATCGGCTTTGCAGCTATCAAGACCGATACTATACTTGATCAAAACGATCAAAACTTGGGAGGGGGCAATGTTACGGACTTAAGTTTTCTTGCATACAGGATGCAAGGAAGAATTCTTCCAGCTAATTTTAAAATTTTCAATTTTTTTCCACGTTACTATAAAACGCAATAGGAAATTCCACAAGGGTCAATGCTTAATCGACTAAATCGTTAGCATAGTTACGTTGCATTTGTGTTACCATTAACACGTTTGTGGACCTGATTGCTAATAAAAAGAGGTTAAAAGAGGATCTGTGGTTTTATACAAGCTGTTACGGAACAGTACATTTGTAATCATTATAAACCGATAGTTTTATATTAAGACTAAAATTCGTAAAATCGACTTTAAATATAAATATACACCTCAAAAATTGTAACATTAAGTTTTAAACCTAGTACAATACGAGTATGATTATGCCAATCACACTATTTTATAATTTATATAATCAAGTAAAAACTTACACTAAAGTAATCTTTACCGAAATAAATTAAAGAATTTGGACACGAGATTTTGGATCTCGGTGCAAGTTAGCCATTTTTCGCATCGTTTTGTCATTTGGGAAAGTAAACAAATCCTTGTCGAGAGTTATTAATGTTGTGTTAGTTATATCACTAAAGAGCCGCACACCAGTTAAACCCTTAATAATTCATTGTTTAAATAAAATGTACAAAATAATGAAATTTTTGTTGTGCACCTAATAGTTCACAGTACAGGCCCCCTCCCCGGGCAAGTTGTTTACCACATACTTTATAATTCGTGAGGAACTTCATTTCGACGAGTCTACCACACTTTTCCTCTGCGACTTTTCCCGATTCCTCCGCTTTTCCGCTCGAAAAAGCCCTATATTATGGCGATTTCCCAAGGTTCTAAAAAGTCACGACCACAACTTTCATTTTTAGCTTACGTTACTGGAAATTTTGTTAAAAATGTGAATTTAAACTTATCCGACAAAAATTTGTCCGACTTTTTCATGTCGACCGCTCGAAACATGCCCAAATGACAGGGTATTAAAACCGATCACCACATAGGTAATTTTTGGTAAAATTAATTGTAAATAATTTATAAAATAATATCCTATGGTTGTCGACAAATTTCAAGCCGCATTTTTTCAGTCCGACAGCTAGAAATTGGAATTTTGACTGGGTATAAAAAATCGTTTACCACATGTCGGACAAAAATAACACACGAAAGACAAGTATTTTTTAAAGAAAAAAAATATATTGTACGACAAAAATATATCCGCAAATCGTTGGTCCGACAAAAAAAAAGATACAAAATTTTTCGTAAAACTTTTGTACATATATTTATAATTGCCAATAAAGTATTATATATATATATATATATATATATATATATATATATATATATATATATATATATATATATATATATATATATATATATATATTTATATATATATATATATATATATATATATATATATATATATATATATATATATATATATATATATATATATATATATATATATATATATACAGGGTTAGTAGAAAAAACCGGAACGGTCAATTATCTCAGCAACCATCAAACATAAATTGACCAAATTTTGTACGAAGGTAACTGGATATGATAAATTCAAAAATTGTACTAGCAACGTTGCCAAATTTATAGTTTTCTCTGTAGGTGAGGGAATTTTCAAATTTTAAATGGAATACCCTAATTTTTATTTTTGCAATCGATTGCCCCTATTAATCTTATTATGACCTGATATTATTGTTTTTTTATACCTGACAATTTCGGAGATATGGCCTCTCGCTTTTTCGAAATAAATTAGAATACAGTCCAACCAAAGTTGCTCAAAATTAGTAGGAGAGTAACGGGACATACCAAATAAAAAAATTATTATTTCAACGTTTCCAAGTTTATTTTCCCTACTCTAGGGAATTTTAAAAATAATAGTTTTATTAGTGACGCCGATTGCTCCTGTCAACGTTAGTATGATATCAAGTTACCGATTTTTATTCTTGCTGATTCTTGAGATAACAAACCTGCATTTTTAGGAAAAAACACAAGACATAGCATTTTATTGTAAAAATTAACATAACCCTTAGATTGATGTGGTGTGATAAATTTTCACTCCTTTCACTTGAATCTTAGTAAGAAATGAGTTGGTTTGTTTTTCAAAATAATCAAGAAGGCGTGTGATTTGCCTTTCAAAATTATTAATCGAGAAGGCGTGCTATTCATTTGTTTGTCATGTCATGGAAACCTCAGAAGATATTCCAAAACAATTAGATCTGACACAATAATTGAAAATTTTTTCGAATTGTAGCAAATATTGCGTGCGTTATTATGGCGTTTGTACTTACCGAAAAGCAGCGAATCGAAATTCTTATTTTTCGAGGATATGGGGATAAACAAAGATCTTATCAAGAAGTTTGCAATTTGTTTAATGCGCTCTATCCTGAAAAACAGATAAAAAAATCTACTGTCTGCAGGACAGTAACAAAATTTCTTGAAACCGGCGGAGTGAAAAGAAAACCTGGATCAGGGAGACCGAAAACTGCTACTAATGATGAGAATAAGTTAAATGTTCTTTTGGGAAATCGAAGAAAACCCTAAGACAAGTACCACACAATTAGCCCTTAATTCGCAAATAAGTCAGAAATCAGTCCGAAATATTTTGTGCGAAGAAAAATTCAAACCCTACAAAATTACTTACCTTCATGAATTGCAAGAAGATGATCCGGACCGTCGAGCCCAGTTTGCAGAAACTATTATGGAAAAGATAAATAACAACCCTAATTTCCACCAAAAAAATTCTGTTTAGCGATGAAGCAACCTTTTGCCTTAATGGACAAGTGAACCGTCACAATTGTAGATTCTGGAGTAGAGACAATCCTCGCTGGATATCGGAACTTCACACTCAGTACCCGGAAAAAGTTAATGTTTGGGCGGGAATTTTGGGCAACCACATCATTGGTCCATTTTTCATAGACGGCAATTTGACGGGACAAAAGTATCTTGATCTGCTTAGACAACGCATAATGCCCGAAATTAGGAATTTAAATGAAAACATCGATGACATTTGGTACCAGCACGATGGAGCTCCAGCTCATTTCTCCAGAGACGGGTAATCGAGTTTTTAAATATCCGATTTTCCAGAAAGATGGATTGGAAGACGTGGCACTCTGGAATGGCCAGCTCGATCCCCAGACCTGACTCCACTAGATTTCTTCTTTTGGGGTCATCTAAAGTGCAGAGTTTATAAAGATCGGCCCAACGATTTAGAAGAACTGAGGCAAAAAATTTTGGATGAAGCTGCACAAATTAGTCCAGGCATGTTATCGAACACTTTGGCAGAATTTTATGATCGCCTCGGATTTTGTTTAGCCAACGATGGCAGTCATTTTGAGCACCTGATTAAGTAGATAAGTACTTTGTTGTTGTTTTTATTCTCATATTGTTATTAATAATTACTTGTTTAATAATTAAATTTTCCTTATTCCATTTTCTTGACTTTTTTTAAAAACTAGTAACTTGGCAACATCGCAAACACAATTTTTTAATTTTAGAATGCCCAGTTACCCTCCTGTACTAATTTTAACCATTTTTGGTTGTGGTTAGTTGTGGTTCAAGATAATTGGCAATAACTTATCGTTTCTGTATTTATTTCGAAAAAAGCCGGAGGCCATATCTCCGAAATTGTCAGGTATAAAAAAACAATAATATCAGGTCATAATAAGATTAATATGGGCAATCGATTGCAAAAATAAAAATTAGGGTATTCCATTTAAAATTTGAAAATTCCCTCACCTACAGAGAAAACTATAAATTTGGCAACGTTGCTAGTACAATTTTTGAATTTATCATATCCAGTTACCCCTTCGTACCAAATTTGGTCAATTTATGTTTGATGGTTGCTGAGATAATTGACCGTTCCGGTTTTTTCTACTAACCCTGTATATATATATATATATATATATATATATATATATATATATATATATATATATATATATATATATATATATATATATATATATATATATATATATATATATATATAAGATTCTAACTTCTTGGGATTCGGTCTAGGGCTGAAGTAAAACTCTTTTTACTAAACGCCGAGCTTTCGGAAATTTATTTTTTCCTTTTTCAAGGGTGCAAAGTGAGTTTTCTTAAGGCTAGAGTCTTTATAAGAACATATTCGGGCTCCACTTTCCAGTATATCTTTTCTCTATCGATGCGATGTCTTGGTGAAATCGTTCCCCATGCTCGTCCGATATAGCTCCTAGATTTTCAGGAAAAAAGTCCAAATGGGAATGGAGAAAGTGAAGTTTTAGGGACATGTTGCATTTTACAATATGATAGGCCGTGAGCAGTTTTTCCACGAGTTCACGATAATTTTCTGACTTGGTGTTTCCAAGAAAATTTTTGCAAACACTTTCAAATGCATTCCATGTCCGTCTTTCATGGTCACTTAAAATGTCCGTGAAGTTGGCATCTTTAAAGAGTTGCCTAATTTGGGGACCAACAAAAATTCCTTCTTTAATTTTGGCTTCACTTATACGTGGAAATTTCTCTTTTAAATAGTCGAAAGCATTTCCGTTTTTATCCAGTGCTTTTACAAAATTTTTGATCAATCCTAACTTTATGTGAAGTGGAAGTAAATATATTTTTCTTTCTGAACTAACGGTTCTCGGGTCAAATTTTTAACTCCAACTTCTATTTTTTCACGTGGAGGCCAAACCTTTATTTTATAATGTTTGTCTCTTGCACGGCTGTCCCACTCACACAAAAAGCAGCAGTATTTTGTGTATCCTGACTCAGTCCTGTCAATAACGCTACCACTTTCAAATCTGCACATATATTCCATTTGTGATCTTCGTACTTTATACATCTGAGTATCATCTTCAGATTGTCATATGTTTCTTTCATATTTACCGAATGAGCTATAGGAACGGATGGATGTTCATTTCCATTATAAAGTAAAACAGCTTTTAGACTTGTTTTAGACGAATCTATGAATAGTCTCCATTTATCGGGCGTATATGGTAAGTTCAGTTCGACCATTAGGCCAGGAATATCATGGCAAAATACTAAATCACCGTCCGCTGCAAAAAAATTTGTGAGAGTAGATTCCCTTTTTATGTAGATGGACACCTTAACTCCTTTTTCCAAGAGGTTCCACTGCTGCAGGCGGGATCCGAGAAGTTCCGCTTTTGTTTTCGGGAGGTCCAAGTCACGAACAAGGTCATTCAATTCACCTTGAGTGATTAAATGAGGTGTATCGGGCAAATCAATGGACCTAGGGATGTAGCTTGGTCCGGCTTCTGGCGAAGTACTTCGAGAGTCTGATTCCGAATCAAGCGTGTAACTCTCAGGTGCAGGGCCGATCCTAGCGGGGGGCAAGATGGTGCACAGCACGTGGGCGGCCCCAAATTAGGGGCGGCCAAATTATCATCAACCAATGTAGGAAACAAAGACTTTGGGTAAACAATACCTTAATCGGCCTGCTGGCGCATAGTAGGCCTAACAATCCGTGACCGCGAAAACATCAGCGCATTCTGTCGGATGTCGGATCAATGCATTGCGACCATTGAAAACAAATCTTAAAAATATCCTCGTTGCGCTAGGTCAACTTTCCCAAGAATCAAAAGATCGTGCAGCTAGATTAAAAGCTAAATCCTTAGCAGAAAAAATGTGTTCATTTAAATTTATATGTTCAGTCATAATTTGGCACGATTTGCTAGAAAGAATAAATATTGTATCAAAAATGCTGCAGCAATCCAACAAAGATTTAGCAGAATGTGTCGAAGCATTAAAAAATTTAAAAACATATTTAATTTCGAAAAGAAATGATGAAAACTTTACCAAATTTCTTAATCAATCGTCTATTTTAGCACATAAAATTGAAGTAGAACCTGAATTTCCCGAAATTCGTGAAAGAAAAAAGCCTCGTATGTTTCACTACGAGTCAAAGGATGAATATATTGCAGAACCTAAACAACAATTTAAAGTCTGTTTTTATTATCAAATTTTGTATTTTGCCATCAACTCAGTAGGTGAACGTTTCGTATTCGTTTCATTCAGAAGATACCGACAATCTCAGAAAAAGTTGCTTTGATTTAGATATTAAACTTCAAATAAATAAAGAATGAAAAACAGAAAGGGACTTAGACGGTATAGAATTGCACAATGAACTGCTATCTTTTCGAGATCTATTTCCCAACGTTTGCAGGCTGAAGCCAATAGAAATTTTAAATCATATTTTAAGTCAGGATTTAACACCATATTTCCCCAATTTATCCATAGCACTTAGAATTTTTTTGACTATACCAATCAGTGTTGCTTCGGGTGAAAGAAGTTTCTCAAAATTAAGTTTAATTAAAAATTACTTAAGATCAACAATCTCACAAGACAGACTTACTAATTTAGCTATCATTTCTATTGAAAGCGATATATGTGAAGCGCTAGATGTTTCAGGTATAATAGATGAATTCGCTTGTAAGAAAGCTCGAAAAATCTGTTTATAAATTTTTTAAAAATTAAAAGAAATTTAATTTTCTTTTTTACTTTCGTTGTCTTGTTAAGTTTTGGTTTTTTTTGAGATATAAATCGTCTGGTTACTGGCTACCTTTATTGAGGAGATTGTATTTTTGCATAAAATAAAATTTTTTAAATGTTTTTTCTTCATTTTTAAATCAAAATTTTAAAACCCTATTTATGAAAAAAGGGGGGCCAATTTTAGTTTGACGGGGGGGCGATCAGGATCGGGGCCGCCCGGGGGGTTTAAAAGGGTAAAATTTTCAGGGGTACTGGTCCCTTTAGGGAAATTGGGATACTGAATGCTACCTTTGTTTTTAGTACCTTTGATATTCCCAAAAAAAAAACAATCATCTACGGATTAAGGGGCCCTCCAAACCATTGGGAACCCAAAAGGATGAATTTTTCCCTTTTTGCCATCCCTAATGTTCTCGAACAGAACTGCAACACATTTTGGGGGGAGGACTTATCTTTATCGAATTTAATCAAAGTACATACCAGTATGTTTAAGATTTCGAAAACACCAGGGGGTTTTAAAAAGTTAAAAAAGGGTTTTAAAATTAAAAAAATTTTACCAAATAAAAAAATAAATTTAAGTTTTTTTAAAGACCTATTAAGAAAAATCCTTTACCCTTTTGAAAAAGGAAAAAAAAATTTAAAAATCCCGGGGTTTTTAAAAAAAAAAGTTTTACTTGTGACCGAATCCCAAAAATTTTGAATTTTTATTCCATGGGCAAGACTACCCTTCCATTTTTATATATATATATATATATATATATATATATATATATATATATATATATAATTTTAATAACGTTATATTTATTTTTTATTTTTGGTTTAAAATGGTAATTTTTTTTAAAATTTTTTTTAAAATTTTTTAATTTTAAAGAAGTTTTCCTTTGTATTAGTTATTTTCTATTAACATGTTAGCGCCTTAAAAAGAAATAAATTTTTCCCAAAGTTC
>JAHBCN010000210.1:0-240815 GCA_019359885.1 Listronotus oregonensis
AAAAAAATGGAAAGGACCGTTTTTGTATATTTCGAGGTGATCTTTATTTTTTGTTTTAACAAAAATTTTCTAATTCGCATATTTTGGCAGATATTTGCGGAAAACTTATTTTTGGGACTTTGGGGGGCCATTTTCAGCGGGTTCCATTGTCGCAATCGTGATAAACTTTTTCTTGCTTAAAAGCATCCGCGAAGACCTGAAAATTTCGCCAAAAATGAAAACTGTATAGATTTATTTACAGCTTTGGGTACTTTCAGGTCTTCAGTTACTGGACTAAATTTATTACATTAACAAAGGATCTTATAAATAACATTTTTTGTGTTTTCGTTTATATTGTATGGTTTCGTTTTTGTTACCTAAAATCTAATAGTGTTTTGTGTTTTAAAGATAGTACAAATATTAAATTTATGACCTACTAAATTTTATTAGGTAAGCCAGGAATAAATGACCAAAATAAAGTAATAAGTCTATTTTGATTTTGTCTTAAATTTGGTTGTTCAAATTTTAAAAAGCAATTATTTTTAAAATCAAGAGGATAATTATTTTGAACTAAAATAGCTTTTAAAAATTCTGTTTTGTTTTCTGTGTGTTGATTAAAACAAATTATTTAATAGTATAGATATAGACAGATAGACTTTACAACTTCCTTTTTCCATTATTGGGTTATTTAAGTTAAACTTAAGGTATTTGTTTGTTTATAGGTTTTTTGTAAATTTTGGTTTCAAAACTATTTAAATTTTTATTAAAATACCAAGAAAGGCTTTGTTTCTTTTTCCAAGGTGAAATAAATAGTAGATTCTTGTGTATTATTGTGTGTTTAGAATGTCCTTGAGTTCGTTGGGTAAACCCATGGCGATGCCAGAAGTTTTTTTTTATAAAAGTCAGAATTATTTTGGAAATATGTGGTTTTTACGCAAAAAATTAATAATCCAAGAATAGTAGTTTGTTTCTTTCGCCAAGCTGGACATCATTTTCTAATTTATTTCTAATAATATTAAATGTTTTATCGACAGGAATATTTTTAACTAACTAACAACATCAAGGATGTTATTTAGATCTATTTATTTTACTTCAGAAAAAGCAAAAACCCACCTTTCTTGATATTATAATAAAAAGGATTTATATAGTCCTTAAACCGAAATTTTCAGATACTTAAAGTCTAACTCAAATGATAATGGTTAAAAGGGGGTTGTAAAGTCTTTCTGATCTATGAGAATTAAAATAATTTGTTATGATCAAAATATAGAAAACGAATGTACGACTACGTTTGAAGGTAAATAGAACTTATAACCCTTTTATAATAGTTTTATCACTGCAAAATATTCCGTTTTTTTCAATGTCAAAAAATACCATGACACGCCAACTTTAAACAGCTATAAAAATATGAATAAATTGACATGTACGCGGAAGTTAACACACGTGCTCATAAAAAACTACTACCACTTTCAGGAAAATAAAACGACGAGCCTAATAGTGCCATAGTTTACCGAACCATAAAACTTATTGGACAACTTGTTCGTAAAACCTAAAAATTCTAAAAGTTTATATTTAGTTTAAAAGCAGTAAAAAAAATAAAATGTTAAGATGACCCATATTTAAACAGTCATTACCTAGTCTTAAAAGTGGTCAAATAAATTGGTTAAGTGAGAAAATAAATACATTTATTTTATATCTTTATTATATCATTAACAGTTGAGTTGTAATTTGTATTATGCCAAGAAAGGTGGCCAGTATTGAATTAAACAACTTCCGATACTGGGAAAAAGGGTTGGCGACGGGGGTCATTTAATGGGAAGGGGGATGAAAAAAATTACTTCGCCAATTGATATATTATCGTTTTTTATCAAGACATAAAATACAATTTTTCATAAAAATGAACCCCTTTCAAGTAATAGCGCAAGGAAAATTGTGATTTTTGCCAAAAATATTACATCGTTTAAAGTTTTTTTTAATTTAACCAAAAATGTGGTAGTTGGTAGTATTACAAAAAATATATATTACTAATATGAAGTAATTTAGTTGACAAATAAAACGTTTTTTTTTTTTTTAAATTTTTGTACGATGAGTATGAAAGGAGATATGACCTGGCAAAAATAGTTGCTTAACGAAAAATGAAGAGACCTATACTTCAAGTCCAAAATTTCTATCAATGACGCATCGCTCGCTTTTAGAGTGCCTCGGGTTGTGTGGGGTTAGGGGAATCAATTCCAGTGGCGTATGCATTTTAGAAAGTAAATTATAAAATTTCGTCAAAACATGAAAATATTTTTTACAAGCAAAAGTTATTTTCTCACATTTTCATCAACCCTTTAAATTAGTAACAAGCCTATATTATTTTGGTATTATTCGGACTAATGAAAAATGTAATTTTTTTGCTTAATTTTGCACACCTCCTATTTTGAGGTCATAGAACACAAATTTGAGTTTTTTTTGGCGATTTTTTAACGTTTTTCCAAAAAAAAAACATTTTTTACTTTAATTTTACCTTCTCTGATTTTATTTTGCTACATGAAAAAAATAATAAAATTTTAGTCTAGACATAAATTAAAAAAGATGTAAAAGCAGAACGATAGACAATCCAAGTTACACCGACTTGCCAATTCACCACCGATCTTGCAATCTCAATATTAAATACGATATTCACACGCATTGCCTCATCAAAAATATCCACTATATAAGGAACACGAAAGCTCTGAGATCATCAGCGTGTAGAATCCAAAAACTATTTCGGGTCTTTCGTGTTCCATATTTAGGATTTCCATATCGAGAATATTTTTGATCAAACATTGCGGGTCGAGCCAAGCAAGGTTCGCATACCTTATAAAAATGTCATAAAGAAAACTATTACAACCTGGTAACAGGTCAACATTTTTAGAATTTCGAGTTGAATTCGGACGTAAACGTTTTACCTACTTTTTATTGAAAATTACTTTTTAAGTGTTTTTTTTTGATATTAACATAGTATGAGTTTTTTTAAATATGTTTTCGTGCAAATGACAGAATTTAAAGGAATATGTCGTAAAATGGAATTAAACAATTCAATTATTATTTTTTTTAAATACTATAAGAGGGAGCCAAAAAAAAGCTTCTGATTCATGTTTAACAATCGAAAAGTAAAAGTGTGCAAAAAAATAGCGAAAAAATCGTATTTTCCAGTATCCGCATAATTACTAATATTGATTTTTTTGCCTTTTAAAACTCTGAATACCGTACGCGAATTAACTTTTGTTAAAGTTGCAGCATCCAAAGTGGTTAGTTCTGGATTTCGTTCCGGAATCCCATGGTAAACATTTTTAACCATTATTCGTTCTTTTAACGTTAACTGAGTTTTTTTTGTAGGCGGATAACTAGTTAAAGGTTGGTTAATATTCATAGGTTACAGAATTAAAAGCACTTAACAACACTAAATCTTTATATACAATTATATACACTAAATAAGATAAACTATTATAAAATTGGCACAAAACAATATCTATTTACTGCAATTATTAGAAATTTATAATATTTTGAAAATACCCTGTATAGCAATTAAAATTTAAAGTTACAAAATTTGTCCATAATTAATAATAACTAAATAAAATCGTCGAACACCACGACAACCCTGTCGATACGCTTATTTTCAAGTCTCTTCAAGTTGTAAACTAAGGAATGTGTTGCCACTTTTATTGTCTTCCCGATAACAATGATTTCAATACATATGGGCGTGCTATTTTAAGTGCGATCGCTGACTGGTGATTTATCCTTGCGAATTATGACAACGTGGCGATGAAACTTTTGGCCGGTTCACTGTTATTTGAGCGGAAAAGTATATCATAGGCTTAAAAATCATTTACTAGTGTTAGATTTTTATTCAGCCGCTTCGTCGGTTGGGTGGCCGGTATTAAATGAGTCACTGACAGAAATTTTGGACTTTAGGTATAATCGTAAAATATATAATATAAAAATAAAATAAAATAAATATCGTAAAAAATATTACTTTCACAAAAGAAAATGATTACTATTATTTTGCAAAACGACAAAATTGTAAAAATTTTGAGACCAACCAGAACCGTTTAAAATAGGCGGAAAAAGTTATGGGCAAAATAAACTTTTTTTAAATTTTTTTCATGCTTAATTTTTAGCGCCATGTGGACTGTGTCGCTTGAAAAAATAATCCTTTAGTGAAAAGTCAGAACACTTGTCCCTAAATATGTCCAGTCATTTTTAGCCCTATCGGATAATTATTTTTTTATGATTTGGACTAATAAATATGGGTCAAATCTTGTTTTTTTTAAGACATTTTCAGTTTTTGGCCAGTAGCGTAAAAAGTATTTATTTTAAACAGCCAAACTTTGTAGCCTTTATTTAGAGTTGTTTTTATTTAATTTTTTTTTATCAATCTTTCCTCTGTTAGATATATTTTACGTTTGCAACGGTCAATGTTTTTTTTTTCGGGTGAAATTATAAAAAAAAATGGTCAATCCAATTGAAATTTGCCATCACGTGACATTTCGGAGATAACCTTAGCTTTAAAATTGTTCATTGTACATCTTGTTATTATTAGCAAAAAAAAAGTTACGGCCAAAAATTCAATTTTTTTCCGCAATTACAAAAACATTTTTCGTTTTTATTTAATTTAGCGGTTATTTCCCCGGGGATAAAGGGAAGTTAATATTTTTTTTTACTAAAAATATTGTTAGTTTGTCGGTTCTAAAACGAAAAGTTGCAACAAAAAAATTTATAACGTTTTTTTATTTAGGGGTACTTTTTACTCCCTGGGGGAAGGGGAGGGGGAATTAATATTATAATAGTTAAAATACGATGAAATATAAAAAAAAGATTAAAAAACAAAAAAAAATCTAAGGCCATGATTTTTGTATTCTTTCTTATTATGGCGGTAGTTTTAACCCTTTATTATAAGCCCTTATATCTCAATTTTAGTGCATAATAAGAAAATCTTTTTACTTATTTTAAAAAAATGACATATATTTAATAATCTGAGCTTTACTTCCAAAATATTTCACAAAACCCCTAAAAACAATTAGTTTTTACTCTTTTAAGGGTGTTTTAGAAATTTCTGACATTAAAATCGTTATCAGTGACCCAAAGAACCCCCCGGTACCTATTTTTATAAAAATTTATTTAATATTGCCCGAAATATTCAATATTTTTTTTTATTTTTGCTCAAAAACATAGTTTGGCCAATTCTTACAGCGTTTTGGACCAAATCCCAGTAACCACACTTGTTTAATTCCATATTTGACACCTTTCTTAACAAATTTCAAAAAATTTCAAGTTGATCTGATTTGCCCGAAATTACTGCTTCATTTATAGTATCGAACTAGGTTTTTCTTTTCTACTTTTTTATGTTGTACCTAAATTTAAGAATAGTAAAGATTTTTTTTATATTGTTTTAAAATTTTAGTTTTTATTATTTCGTAACGTTTTAATAAGGTGTATAAGAAAGGCTATGCAGCTACACAAGACTTTTAATTTTAAAAATCCTCTATTTCTTCTCTCAACCTGAGAAAAGTGTGTATTTAAGGATCCCTATGTTACGAATAATGTTGTCTCCCATTTTCATTGCTTTGCCTTATGGAGTCATATTTTCGAGCAAAAAGAAAAATCAAAAGAGGTTGATATTTTATGTATTATTTAAATATATATATATTTTTAATTTTTGCTAAAAAGAGGAGATTAAGCGAAAAGGTTGGAATATATTAAGTTGTATTTTATTTTTAAGGATTTTAGGGTCAGTGATTTTTAAATATTTGTTAAATTAAAATGTTTGATTTAAAATATGAAGTAGGTTAGTATATATCCTTATTGTTTTAAATTAAAATTGGTATTATTCTTATAAAAAAATAACGCGCAAGAAACGTATTGCCAAAAGCCCGTTATTTCTTTAAAAGGAATAATTGAGTCTTAAAACGTTTACATAATGGAATAAGTGTACAGGGTTTTTGAGTATATTTACGGGGCATCTGAAGCCTTTATTTTTGAAAATGGAGAAACATATTTGTTATAAAAATTGTAGTTTTTTTCCATATTCTCTTTTTAAGTTATCAGTTAAAAAATATCGCAAAAAAAGGAAAAATATAGGCAACTTTAATTTTTTTAAATGAAACAACCTTTATCTTATGCGCTACAACGAAAGATCTTTTTTTTTTGGTTTTAAATATATACATTGATGATATTTGGATAAACCATTTTTTAGCTTAAATTATAAATAAATGCAAAAACGTTTTATATATTAGTATCAAGAAAGCCATGAAAACAATAAAATTGTTATGTTGCTATATTTATTGAGGGTTTTCTCCGGACTAATAATGATTATTCTTGCGATTAAACATGAGTGCTATAGTGAAGGTAGACTCGTCGGTGAATAGAATTTTATTTAAAAACTCTAGATCCTGCTGCATAAACCTAGCTATTTCCAATGCATACTCAGGTCGGTCCTGCATGTTTTGATCAGAAAAATCCTGGGCGGACATAAATTTATAAGGATGAAATTTCTAAAATTTTAGGGTTAATAAATTTTATAATCTATTTTATTAAGTTCAGATACCGTCTCCAAAATTGATATTTCAGAATTTTCCGAAATTATTAAAAAAAGTTGGTGCTAGTTTAATAGAAAAAGTATAATAATTATCTTGAAAAAAAAGAGGATATCCAAATTATCGTTTTTATTTCGTGCTACGGTCTTTTTCCTAATTTTAAAGCTTTTTTGTTCACCAAACTTTCTTTTTTTTTTTTTATCTTGGGACAGTCCACGAAGGCTGATCCCAAAAAATACTAACTTTTTACCGTGGGTTTAAAAGTACGTGTGTTCTTCTAAAAAATTTAATATTTCCATATATTCCTTTTGACTCTTTAAAAAAAAAAAAAAAAAAAAAAAAAAAAAAAAAAAAAAAAAAAAAAAAAAAAAAAAAAAAAAAAAAAAAAAAAAAAAAAAAAAAAAAAAAAAAAAAAAAAAAAAAAAAAAAAAAAAAAAAAAAAAAAAAAAAAAAAAAAAAAAAAAAAAAAAAAAAAAAAAAAAAAAAAAAAAAAAAAAAAAAAAAAAAAAAAAAAAAAAAAAAAAAAAAAAAAAAAAAAAAAAAAAAAAAAAAAAAAAAAAAAAAAAAAAAAAAAAAAAAAAAAAAAAAAAAAAAAAAAAAAAAAAAAAATTTTTTAAACAATTTAATATTTAATATTATATATAATAAAATTTCAGGAGAGGGGTAAGACACATCTGCGAATTTAAAAGGGTGTCAAAAAAATTTTAGGCCTACTATGGGTGCAGCCATAATCAACTTTCGTTTTTCTTAGGCCGCCATATTGAATTTTTACATTTTTAAAATGCTTAGAACATCCCCTTTCCAACCGTGTTTAACTCGTACTTATTAAATCAGTGTAAAAATGCAAAAATGACAAATTATTATTTTTCACATAGTAGGTTTGAGCATTTTTTGTTCACCGCTTTTTGTAATGTTATTAAAGATCAAATTATTTTAATCTTAAGAACCTAATAAATCAAAACTAAACTTAAAAATTACAATAAAACGACTTAAGCTGCAGACTAGGTAAAAAAGTAGCAAAAAGAAACATCACAGAAACCAATAGTCTATTGAAGATACTGTTCAAATAAGGCACCATTTTCCCGAACGCACAGTCTGTATCGTCTTATACTTCTTCAGAAGAGTGCCTGATCATTTCAGGGGTGATGCTGTTAACAGCTTCTACTACAGCCACTCTTAGTGCGTCGACAGTTTCATGTGATGTAGCGTAAATTTTGTTTTTTAAGTACCCCCAAACGAAAAAGTCCATGGGTGTCATATCTGGGGACCTAGGGGCCACCTTACAGGGTCCTTGATTACCTATCCATTTATTGGGATATTCGGTATTGAGATAGTCAGTGACAACTGAGCATTGTGAGGGTGGGCACCATCTTGATGAAAATACATGTTTTGGATTGTTGCAAGAGGAAGATTCATAAGTGCGTCTGCTATGTCATTTTGTAACAGATTTAAATATCTTTCGGAATTCAAATTTCCATTGTAAAAATAAGGACCAATTACGTGGGTACCAATGATTCCCATCCAAACATTAAAACCAAATTTAATTTGATGCCTCACTTATGGGACAAATGCGGGTTCACATCTGACCAAAAAACAGTATTTTTGCGATTAAACATTCCGCAGTTGGTAAAGCGACTTTCATCAGACCATAAAATTCTTAAAGGAAAATTTGGATTCAAGTGGCATTGTTCCAAAACCAAAGGCAGAATTGCAGCCTTCTTTGCTTGATCTCCATCTTGAAGCCCTTGACATACTCGTTCGCGGTAGGGGTGAAATTTATTCCGATTAAGAACGTCACTGGCCGTTGAGCGAGCAACGCCTGCTGTATCTTCAATTTGCCGTAATGAGATACGAGGCGTCTCGATTACACTTTGCATAACTAAATTTTCTTTTTCTTCATTTGCGGTTTATTCCTTTTAATTTCACAAAACTCCCATAATTAATTAGATTATTTTTCAAACGCCTAAGCATTCTCTTACTGGGTTGTCGCCTTTCCGGGTATTTATTCAAGTACATTTCTTCAGCCATTTCGTCGTTCCTTCGGTAAAATAAAACATTCCAACATGTCATATCTTTCACTATTTGAAAACGCATTCATTTTAACTTTATCTACTTAGCAAACTTTTCTTGACTGAATACGTCAATAATAACGAAATAGACATAAGCCTACTATGTGAAAAATGATAATTTGTCATTTTTGCTTTTTTTACTGGTTTAATAAGTACGAGTTATACACGGTTGGAAAGGGGATGTTCTAAGCATTTTAAAAATGAAAAAATTCAATATGGCGGCCATAAGAAAAACGAAAGTTGATTATGGCTGCACGCAACATAGTAGGCCTAGAATTTTTTGACACCCTTTTTAAATTCGCAGATATGTCTTACCCCTCTCCTGAAATTTTCACGGGTCTAGTCCATATAATGATTGAAATATTAAAGTTGTTCTAAAACGCACATTTTTTGTTTTCACTCTGTATATCTTTGAAGAGACCAGTTAAAATATGCTCAAAACGGAATATTGTTGGGCACTCTGGTACGCAACTTTTCTCCCATTTAACCGACTTTGTATCTCCAAAGGTTTCCAAGATCCCCATGTACTTCAAGTTATTCCGGACACCCTGTATATATATATATATATATATATATATATATATATATATATATATATATATATATATATATATATATATATATATATATATATATATATATATATATTTTTTATTTTTTAAATGTTATTTTTATTTTTTTTTGCAAATTTTAACAGTTTTATAATATAAATAACTGATTTACATTAAAAAAATAACAAAAATAATGTTAAAAAAATCTTTTTTCATCGCTCCGGAGCGAAATTTTTGGCCTAAATCACTTTTTTTGCTCATAAATCCTTTATTATCCGTTTGATTAAAAATGTGTTTATAATCTTTTTTACAGAGTAGTAAAATAAACTATTTTAAGTTTTGACATTCAAGGGTTTAAATTCAAAAATATTGTGGTAATTTATAATTTTAGCGCCTTTTAACTTACAACAGAATTAAATATACAACTTTTTCTTTATCATGTATGTATTTTTTTTAAGTATGTTGACAAAGTTACAAGTACGTTTTTTTTTTGTTTCAGATTCACAATAAATCTTCTTTGGTTTCGAGGCCCCAAATCAGATATAGCTTTTCATTTTAATCCCAGACTTGCACTAAGGTATGGTTGTAAAATATTTTAATATTTAAAAAATGAAAATTATTAATGTTGTTTAGTGCAACAGGCAATTACATTTAAAAATAAGAATAAGGTTTTTATATATATATATATATATATATATATATATATATATATATATATATATATATATATATATATATATATATATATATATATATATATATATATATATATATATATATATATATATATATAAATATTTAAATTTTGTTTATTAAATGATTTTTTTTTCGCAGAAATCTTTGTGTACTATACTCAGAAATTGTTACTAAAGTGATAAATTTACAAAATTATATTTTTTTGTAACCTTTCAAAGATTTGTCAGCAAGTCATATTTTAAAAATATATAAGAATCAAGTTGATACATTTTTAATTTTGATAAAACATATTAGTTTGACTTTTATAATACATATAATAATCAATTTTTTTTTATTAGGTATATTGTCAGAAATTCACGTATCAATAATTCTTGGGGACAGGAGGAGACAACTTCAATAGAAAAGTTTAATTTGGAACGAAATAAAACTTTTGAACTTCAAATTGTCGCCACTGAAAATGAGTTTTACGTTGCCCTGGAAGGACGACACGTCTGTGCCTTTGTCTATAGGATACCCTTAGAAAATATTAATCGGATACAAGGTTAGTATAAAAGTAATAGTCAAAATGACCTAATTATATTATAATTTGGTGACAATGGATCTGTTTCTATCTATATATAAATAAACAAACCCTTCATAAATATTTCCACAACGCATTTCCAGAACCCCATAAAATAATAATTTTTATCTGTCTTGCACCTAATATTCGTCTTACTTAATAATCACCTGATTTTTGTAGCATGTGTCAATTTTTGTCAGTAAAAAAGGTGTTTATTAGTTTCGTACACTCGCGTTTCGTACTCTTCAGAAATTTACCTGAAATATTCTCGTTTTATGCACTGAAGAATTTAATAGTGAATTTAATTAAGTTTATGCCTCTCGTTTCGTACACCGACCATTGTGATGACCGAAATAACCAACCAAATTAATACCAAATTGAAAATTATGAAAATTTTGTTAATAACTTCTATGTGGGGATAATTTAAACATATTTAAAAGCCCTTAGTTCCCCAATTATATTTTAGACGTGATAAATCACTAAAAGTAGGAACAGAAACTTTTCCGTTTAGGTAGAAAGTTAAAACATATATTAATATTAGATTATTTTAATGTCACTATTATCCAAATTAATATTTTATATTTCTGCATCTTATATGTGAGCAATAAATATTTTGATAAAAAATTACTTTTAATTAGCGATGAGCGATATATCACTACCGGTGATTTAATCGCCGTTATTGAAAAATCGCTGATAGCAAACGTTGACTAAAATCGCAAATAACGGCGATTGACAGAAACAGCGATTTTTTATAATATGCGAAATCGCGTCAACTTATATGCAACATGCAGCACAGCTAATCGCTTTCCGTCGCGTTGAGTGAAAAAGAGCGTATTTTATTTTAAGGGTCCTCAACTCCATCTTCACGCCCCTCACTGAACTATATAGCAGAATTACAGATTTCTATAATATTTATGCAAAGAAAGGTGTAGTATAGCAGTATAGTAGAAATCTTTTTTTGCATTGTGGAATTTAAAATTACTTTTGCTTTGCCTAACTAGGGGATACATACGGATCATATAAAAGAGGTATAATACAAGCAATATATTTTTATTATTTTCAATTGTCGGTACCAATTAAAAAAAAAATGTCGCAATTAAAAAAGAGGAAAACGAGTGAAATGTGGCAGTTTTTTGAGCCTATTGATAAAATTTATGCAAAGTGCAATATTTGTAAAGCCAAGAATTCATACTAATCGCCGTTATTGAAAAATCGCTGATAGCAAACGTTGACCAAAATCGCAAATAATATATTATATATTTATAAAAAAAACAGTATAATAGGAGGCGAGCAAGTGAAATTAATATACAGTAGCAAAATGAATCACACGAGGCCGCTAATAGCTGCAAATAATAAAAACGCTAGTTTGGCGTAGTGTGAAAAGTCGCGATCGCGATAACGGTTTTAAATCGCCGTTATTTAAAAATCGCGATCGCCGATAACGGCGTTATGCAAATATCGCTGTTTAGCTCATGCCTACTTTTAATTCATTTTACCATATTTTATGAACCATCAGAGACAGGACCTACCTCAGTTTTGGGTGTACGAAACGGGAGTGTATAAAACAAGAATAAATTTTAAAAATTGTCACTTTTAATCAGTGACGGCTCGTGGTTTGTCTAACTGATGGGTAGGGGACGGGAAAGAAGGGATAAGCAAATACATACCTAGTATATTTTTTTAAATATAGGTCTATTCTTCTGCACTAAATCTTACAATCAGTTTCTACAACAAAGCGTAGTTTTAAGGAATCACGAGCTGTAGAAGACCCATCGCTAATTTATAGGTATTTTAACGGCTATTTTTCCAAGGAAGTAGCCAATTTAATACCTCCCATCATACGGAGTGGCATGCATTCTTGTACTGTTCATCTGAAGAGGCCCTAAACGTATTCCTAGAGTGACTAAGTAAGGGTCCCACCTGGAAGGATCCCGTAGGGCTTACAGGCCCTCCGAACTCCCCCTAGGCTTGCCAACCACCCCTCGCTCTCCTTTTGGCTGAGCAAGTCCTCACTACGTGTTTGCCATGTTGGCTATCACGGTTGTTTGGGGTTTTGAAGTTTTTGGCTTAGCCTGGAATCTGGCTTAGCGGAGTGGGGTTTAAGAAGTGACTGAGAAGCTGGGGCCCTTTTCAGGGGTATCCATTTTAAAAAACAGGGGGGGGTCAGGGTCGCTGAAATAAACACTTACCCTTCTTTACTGCTAGGCTCAGGCCAAGCCGACTCAAACGATCACAGCCCTTGTGTAGGGGCACCACGGTTAAGGATCCCCAGAGTGGGTCACCTTGCCGTGCCTTGTTTGCAACCTTAAGAGACTATGAATGGGCTTAACTGCACTGCTAACTGAAATAAATGCCTGTAAACCAGGTTGATTAGTAAATTATAATCGGATTTCATAAAAGCCGGGTGTTCTGAAAAGAACAACCACGTCTATCCTAGAGTGACTAGATTATAAATTCTGCTGCCTACAGATATTTTTACTTTTCGTTCAAACTTTAAAATATTTAATTATCGTGTTAATATATTTTTCTTCACTTAAGATACGTACAACATTACTTATACTTAAACTTTAAGCCTTCGTGGACTGTTCCAAGAATAAAAAAAGTACAGACTGGTTAATTTTTTTTTCAGTGGATGGTATTGCAGTAGCCGGGATTGAAATAATCAGAAAAATAAAAACTTATCCATCAGGTTTGGATTTAACTGCGTTTTAAAATTGTGTTGTGTTCTTTAAAACAATAATTACTATCAGCTGTCTTAATACTAACCATAGATATGTAAGCAAAGGGAGATATAACCGTTCATTCATATATTGGCTTTTGTTGTGTATTAAACATTCATAATGTGTAAGAAAAGGACTTCCGATAAAAAAATTCCCTGTAGGCAACGTCGCAAATGTTTAGCAGCGCAAAACGTGGCGGGCCACCAGTGGCGTAGTTCGTTTCCAAAAACTATTTATCTATAGAAAATTACTAAAGTATATTTTTTTAGTATATTATCCAAAAATATCTATTTTATGAGACTCAGTCCAAATAAAGTTCCATGACAACTTTTTTGTTCTGTTTCAAGAAATGTGCAAGTAAATAAAACCTATTGGTTCAATACAATAATTAAACTTTATTTATCATATAAAGCGACACTTCTGAAAACTGGCATTGTTAACCTTTAACCATACATAATAAAAAGCCTAAATCTGTTTTTTAACTTTATCGCAATTGCCCGTGTTTTTATCTTCATCGCTATCCTCCGATTTTTATAGATTTAATTTTATGTCATAAAAAGGGATAACAGATCATCTGACAGCCACCTTCAAAGTCCACTAATGAGATCAAAAACGCATGCAATACCATTTTGTAAAAGTGAGAGGAGGAAATTAATAGACCAAAAAATGTTTAGTTCAGCACGAATATCAAAATATAATTGGGATTTTTAGGAAAATTAAAATTTGGGATTTGGATTTAAATAAAAAAATCTATTATTAGGACCCTTTCTTGTAAATAAATTTCATTTTTCTAAATTAAATAGGTATTTTTAACTTTTATGTTTTTAACGTTTTTTGATTACGAGAAAAGGAAAAAGGTGAGAAAAAATATCACTGTTTTTTGCATATAATTTATTGTATTCAGTAACAATATTAAAGTATTCTTAACTAATCCAAGCATATTTAACTAACTTCATTTCTATTTGTGATAATATCACAAGGATCAAAATAATCTGAAAGATTTGACAATTTGTGGTAACTGCATATTCTTTTCAAATCCAAGTAGGAAAAACCATTTTTTTTTCTCCGGGTCAACAGGAAACCTTAAAACAAATTTTATAATTAAAATCGTTCATATGCTATATTAATCTAATAAAAAAGTTTATAACAAAAACTATACCTTAATGGTTACTTTCAATCGATTATAAAATAATTAAACAATTTTTTCGTTAGTTATATAACAAAATTTTATGCTAAAATAAGTAAACAATCGTTGTTAATCTGCACAAAAATATAACATAAAAGGTATTAACAACAAAATGTTATTTGTTCGCCATGGTATTGCACGTCAATGAAGTGAAGTTTTATAAAAGAACTGTTTAAACTTACCTGTGAAACGAAAAATTTTTATTACGAGAATCCAGTTTTCCACAAACCTGGCAGTTCACAACCATTTTTTAGTCTGTTTATTAAAAATAATACATAAAATATTAAGAAAATCCTCTTATAACCGCACTTTAAAAACACAAATCTCTCCCTGAGCTAGTTTAAACGAAATGCAACATCGCCTCACAATACAAATAAAAAATTTACTACTAGCTGACCGGCGACCTTCGTGACCCTAACGTACAAAAATTATGAATAAACTACAAAAAGCAGTGTTGCCCATCTTGACCGTTAATATTCCGTTATGATTATTTTTGAGAATAATATTAATAAAGCAAAATAAAAATTAACTAAAAAACATATTTCTGTCGCTGCTACTAAGTTATTGCATAACGACATGTTATGATCTGTGATCTCTTTAAAAATTTAAAAAGAAAATATTAATAAAGAAATATCCTAATAATTCGCCAATAAAGGACAATCGGCAAGGGTGCATGTGTATCAAGCACGTTTCACCATCAAGTGGTCTAGAGAGGTAGACACTATTTCAATGTTTGATTTCTTTTAATTGTAAACAGTTTTATCTCCCTTTGCTTATATATCTATGATACTAACAGTATATTAATATTCTGCTTTCTAAAATAAAAAGGCCATTATTTATTTAAAAAAAAATGAATTAAGAAAAAAATGCTATCGATGTGTGATGTTTTTAAAAATTGTCCAGCCTTTGGCAAAATCTGCTCAAAATGCGGGAGATCCAATCATTTTGCAACTTATATACAGGGTGTAAAAAGTATGATGCTCACGATTTTAATGGGCGACAGTAAAGCTCGAAACAAGTCGAAAAAGCCAAGGACATATAGGTTAAAAGTTAATCGTTTTCGAAATACGGCCTTTCAAAGTTTAAAAAGTTGGCAACACCGCGTCCGTTTCATCGTAGCGAGTCGGAACGTCGAACGTTTTTTGTGAGGTTTTTCATATTTACACTTTCTTTAAGGAGATGTTTATTTACATACAAATAATAAAAATTACTTCCTGCAATTTATTTTGATATTTAATTTGAAATTAAATTTATGTAAAAACAATAAACAATATTATTGTTTGGTTTTTATTTGTAATTAAAAAATAGTTGTACTTACCAAAAGAATAGGTTAAATATCCATTTTAAGAACACAAATTATTATGTTTTAAAACATCACTTTTTCATTTTGCTTAAAGAATAAGATTTCTCGGTTGCACACATTCCGTTTTCAAAAATCTGGTACATTTTGCACTACGGTTGTCGTAAATTTAAAACATATTTTCCCAATTTAAAAACAAACATAAATATCGCTGCCGGGTCGGTGAGCAAAATGTACAACTGACTTTACTTCACGGACAAGGCTTCTAGGTAGCTCTGTTGCCAATTGTGTTTTAACTTTTTAACTGGGGGAAAAGTTATGTTTATTTTTTTTTAAACTTAGTTTATTTTATTATCAAATGAATCTACTGATAAGCGATTAAGACGAATGTTTCCAGTTGTTAAGGTTTTCAGAAATAATTGCTTCTAAAGTTCTATCTTTGACATCGTTTAGACAAAAATCTGTCAAGTTTAGACACATATGTCATATACACTTTTTGACTTGTTTGGAGCTTCACTATCGACCGCTAAAATCGTAAGCATTATACTTATAACATTCTGTATATAGAAGAACGTTCAAGAAAGTCTTAAGCAAGGTTAAAAAAGTTATGTCAAACAAACACATATGAAATAAATTCAATGTAAGCAGTTAATTCGTTAGAAGAGCAGAATGTATGGTACAAAACCGTAAAATTTAAAGGCTTTCAAGCTATTACACAGCCCAACAGTCATTTTGGTGCCGGAGGAGTAAGAACTGAATTTATATATTTTTGATGCGCTGATTTCAGAAATATCTTCCTTTTTTTTTTGTAGCAGCTCTAGTTTTAAAGATAGCTTCTTATAGAATGGGACCATTTTTAAATTCTATAGATTTGAAGATATTACTATTACTATTCGTTTTACCAACAACAAAAAACAAAAAGTATTAATTAGGCTATTTATTTACATTATTCATAAAATATATATACACATACAAAAAAAAAGGAAAAAGCACCTAATAACACAAAAAATACAACTTCTTACTCATCACTAAAAATTCTCTTATTCTTATATAAGCCTTTCTAGCATGTGAGCCTTCAGAACGAACTCGCTGGAGGCTCCAACAATAGTCGGCCATCATATGACAATCCCATCTTCCTTGATAACGAGTTTCCATGGTTTTAATATCCTGATGGAATCTTTCTCCCTGTTCTTCACTGAAGTCCCCAAGTTTTCTGGAAACCGATCTAAGTGACTGTGGAGGTAATGAAGTTTAATGCTCATGTTACAGCCAAGACAATTAAATTTTGAAAGCATATTTTCTACTAGTTCTATGTAATTCTCTGCCTTATGATTTCCAAGAAAATTTTGTATTACTTCAACAAACGAACACCAAGCATTCATTTTAACTTCGTTCATCGATTTTGTGAATTCTGGATCTTTAACAAGCTGTCTTATCTGAGGACCATCAAATATTCCTGCTTTCAGTTTTTCTGTGCTTATTCCAGGAAATGCATGTGACAAGTATTCAAAACATTATCCATCTTGATCTAAAGCTTTAACGAATTGCTTCATAAGCCCCAACTTGATATGCAAAGGTGGCAATATTATTTTTTCTCTTGCAACTAAAGGTTCGTTGATTACGTTTTGTTTTCCTTGAATTATGACATTTCTCAAAGGCCAATCTTTTTTATCTCAATGCTGATTTTTTGCACTGCTGTCCCAAAGACATAAAAAACAAGGATATTTGGTATATCCGCTTTGCTGTCCAAGGAGAAAGTTTACCAATCATCGTAATGGTTTTTTGCTTCTCTCCAAATCATTGGTACACCAAACTTTAGGCAGTTCCTCTTTCCCATTGACCATTGCCGCAAATGTTTAACGCATGTTTTACATACTAAATGTGGTTCTTTTTACAAAGTCGGAAATAGGCTTTATGTTTTCTTTAAAAGTATATTCACCACATATATAACAGAAAACGTCTGGTTGATTTAAGCAACCACGTCTACTTGTAGATGCCATAAGTTAAATTATTTTGTTTCGACACAACACTTACCACAATGAACTACAAACTGATATCACAATTTCACTTAATACTTATTAAGACTCACAGTAAAATGAACCGTGTAAGTGTATAAGTATACATATAGTAACAAGGGGTCGGCAGGTATCCGAAATTTGGGTTTTACGATCATGAGGATTTCCAAGTACCTAAATAAGGTAATTTAATTTGAATTTAGCCGTCCGCAAGATTTTGGTTTTGAGCAGTAAAAATATTTTGTCATTATTTTTAGCTTTTTTATACTGTATAATCGATTACCAAAAAACTAGAGCTGCTACCAAAAATTGGAAGACATTTTTGAAATCAGCGCGTCAAACTTTTTTAAAATCAGTTGTAAATTCCTCGGCACCAAACATTTTTTTTATTTTGTTGGGCTGTGTTATTGCTTCTTTTAACTTAAACATTTACGTTATAAAATTAAATTATAAATTATTTTTAAATTAGTGAATCCGAAAAATGACAAATGAATTTAATTTTAAAATAATTATATTTTTTAAATTCTCTGCTTTATCGGTTGATAAATATATTGAGATTGTAGAAAAAACAACACATGTTTAAATTTTTTCCAAAAACTAGAAGTTCGAAGGCGACATTAAATAGCAATATGAAGAATTTTTTAAAAATAAGTATTGTTTAATATTTGCATATAAATGCCTACATTTGCATATAAAATATGGGTTTTTATTACTTTTAGTTGAAGGATTAGTTGACATCGAAGGCATTCATCACAAAAAAGTGAATTGTTATCCAATTACATCTTCCGCAAATGCCCCGTTTATTGTTCCCATGGAAAGTGGCTCCGAAGACCAAGTCGCAAATCAACAACTGGTAAGACATATCTTTTTTTATTGATAACTTATTTTAAAATGCAAGTTTACAGCAGCAAATATGGTTATAAAAATTACCATTTTTATTATTTCACATAAACTTTTGGAGTACTTAAAAAAATCTCTTTTCGATCGCACCCACATGATACAAAAAGTTAGCCCTTTTTAAAGAGGGCCTAATTTGTGCACACGCAATTTTTTTTTTTTTCATAGTTTTAGTACTAAAATATGTGCGCGTCTCAAAGTTTTAACACTCCGGTTGCTATACAGTGCTTTCATTTCAAAACGAACCACCCTAAATATCTTTAAAAAAAAAACACTCACCAAAAAAACAAAGAAACACGTCGATTTACAGGGGGAAGTTTAATTTCGTATTTGATAAAATTTTATCGGTCTCCTCCTAACCTCCAGTTAACCTCACTTTGATATGTCAAATGGCAACCCCCATAGTGTGACACATCATTGTAAGCGGCATGAAATTTGCTATCCAACAGTACTAAGAAACTTTAAATCGATGGACGTAGAAGCGACTTATAAGTAAACATGTGTGTTAATTAGTTTATCGTGTTCAAATAATTTATTTTATCAAATGCTCAAAATGTGCGCCGTTATTGGCGAGACAATAATAAGGTCTGTTTTGAAATTCTTCGCGAACGTTGGCGAAAGTTTGTCTGGTAATACCTCTGCATTCTAGTGTAATTCTACATTTAAGTTCTTGAATATTTGCAGGTGGCGTTTTGTACACTTTACTTTTTAAATAACCCCAGAGGAAAAAGTCTAGAGGAGTTAAGTCTGGAGACCGTGCTGGCCATTCGATGGCACCTCGTCTGCCTATCCATGTGCCTGGAAACTGTTCATTGAGCCACTCTCGAACTGCTAAAGCATAGTGGGGAGGGGCTCCATCTTGCTGGAAATCCAAATATTTTCACTGAGTTCCATAGCACCATTTTCATCCACCTGATTTTCCAAAGATTGGACGATAGAAGGGTATATCGCATTTTCCAAAAGGTTCAGATACAGTTGCGCAGTTAAATTTTCTTCCAGAAAGAATGGCCCGATAATTTCGATCCATAAATACCTGCCCAAACGTTGATCTTCTCTGGAAATTGAGTATGTCCTTCCTGAAATATGTGCGGATTTTCATTATCCCAATATCTGCAGTTATGTCTATTAAGAATTCCATTTAAGAAGAAAGTTGATTCGTCAGAAAAGCAGATATTTTTGATCAAATGAGGGTCTTCGTCAATTCGCTGGCACATTGATTCGCAAAATTCTATTCTTCTATCATAATTGTCTTCGTTGAGTTCATGAAGAATTTGTATTTTGTATGGAAAAAACTTATTCTTTTTCAAAATTTTGTGCACGGAACCCGTAGAAATATTGGTCAGCTTAGAAACTTTTGGAATAGACAACGTCGGATCTATTGCGAACTGTCCTAGTACCTCAACCTGGCGTGCTTCGTCTAAAACCCTTTCATTAGTACTTTTCTTGTTGCATACAGATCCATTTTCTTCAAACTTACGCACCAATTCCATTACATATTTATGCCCCACGTTTTTATTTTGATGCCTCTCATTGAATACTCTGGCGGTTCTACGCGCGCATCGATCTTCAGCCCCATATAGGAAAATTATTTCTATTATCTCTGCTAGAGTATACACCATTTTAAAATCAAGATTCTTAATTTTAAACTAACGATGTCAAAATGACAATTCTAACAGTAATATTTAACTAGTTCCTAAACGTCTTAAAAACTTGTGCTATTGCAGTGTTTTGCTGTAGCAGGTAACACAAAAAATAATAATTGGAATGAATGCACACTAAAATAGTCTGCGAGGAATTTCAAAACAAGCTTGTCTCGCCAATAACGGCGCACATTTTGAGCATTTGATAAAATAAATTATTTGAACACGATAAACTAATTAACACACATTTTTACTTCTAAGTCGCTTCTACGTCCATCGATTTAAAGTTTCTTAGTACTGTTGGATAGCAAATTTCATGCCGCTTACAATGATGTGTCACACTATGGGGGTTGCCATTTGACATATCAAAGTGAGGTTAACTGGAGGTTAGGAGGAGACCGATAAAATTTTATCAAATACGAAATTAAACTTCCCCCTGTATATCTAAATCGACGTGTTTCTTTGTTTTTTTGGTGAGTGTTTTTTTTTTAAGATATTTAGGGTGGTTCGATTTGAAATGAAAGCACTGTATACTTATCTCGCACCAACTTTTTAAGATCATATATGTTTGGGAAGTTAGCTTTTTGATTTCCACAGTTATCTGTTAAAAAGGTTTTTAATTACTTAAATTTTTTTTTTCAAATTTAATTTAGTTTTTTCGGATTCCTGTGAAGTAATTTACATTACTAAAGTGAAAAAACAAATACATAATAAGCCAATACTATTTATCTTCATTAATAACAAGGCGTAAAAATAATCTGGTTTTACTTTTCACACTAGGTACATTAGAACCTCCCTATAATTTGTGGGCTAACCTTAATAAAAAAAAATATTTTTAGGTAGTACCAGTGACCGCTTCTCTACCAAATGGTTTTCAACAAGGGTGGCAACTTCAAATATCCGGAAGAGTAAAGATCTTACCATCTGCTTTTTACATCAACTTGCAACAAGGAACAAGCCTTTGGCCACATCCGATTATACCTCTTCATCTTAATCCTAGATTTTGTAAGTAAAATAAAACCAGCGTGTCAAGCAAATTACTTTCTGGCCCCCGATTTTTATCTATTTAGCTTTTAAATTAATCAGTTGAGTTTGCTACCATGGTTACAGATTTTTGAACCAATGCAGTACATTTTTGTTTAAGTGCCATTCTTAAACTAAAATAAACATATTTTTGAAGATAATTTCCATAACACGACAATGTATAATTTGGTTTATATTTTGATATTTAAAATTTTTGGAACTTGTCATTGACCTAAAGTCACTCTGATAACTTTTGCAAAAATATATAATAAAGAATAAACTAGTAATAATTGTGGCCGAGCTGGTGTAGTGGCAGCGTACTAGCCTCTCACCGTGGAGACCCGCATTGTCTATTAGACTTTTTCGTAGCTCGTCACCTCACAGAAGGCAATTGCAAACTTCTGCGTAGTATTTCTGCCTTGTAAACCCTCTCACATGTGCTTCGAGAGGCACATTAAGCCGGGGGTCCCGCATATCTGTGTAAAAAGCAGTTGGTACGCAACACATATATGTACGAGAGGGCGCCTATACTCTGAATATGGCACAGTAAGAAGAAGAAAATAGTAATTAATTTGCTAATAAATAGCTACGGCGCGAGCAATTTTGTCTAGCCCAGTAAAGCAAAGTGCAAAAAATGTAAAATATTTTTTTATATATGTAGTACTAATATACGTACATGTCTTTAGATAAAATATAACAAGTGCTCGAAATTGTGTTCTCTAATTTGTATACATATTTGTGATTGACAAATCTAAGTGGCACATTTAAATTATATTTTTTTTTGCAAATATATTATTCCATCAACTCCAAGCTAGTTTAAAAATTTCATTGCTCTAAATCGAGAACAATACTATAACATTTTGTTGTTTAAATAAGAGATTTGATAGAAACTAATATTAAATATATATAGTGTGTCACATCTAAAACTCATATGTTACTATCATTTTTGTTTAAATAAGAAATTACAAAACATTGACATTTAAGTTTCAGCTTTGATATTTTTCTTTAAAAGTGTTAGAAAATGTTATGGTTTCAATAACACTAAAATCTTGGACTTCCATTGTCTTTATTTTTTAATTGATACCCAACGTTTCGGTTAGTAATATGTATGTCCAACCCTTTTTAAGTAATGACTAAAAACTATACTATCCGTTGGTCACCGAAACTTGACGGATTTTTTACTGTTTAGCAACGACTGCCAGATATTGGGGATGTCGACACTAGGTTTGCTAAATGCATTTTGTTGCAGCTTCTTTAAATTTTCTTTTTTTCTAGTGGGTTTCTTTATGAATAATTTTTGCTTCCCACCGTTGTATGCGGTGTTGTTTTGACCATGCGTGTTCGGCAATCCCTGATTTCGACGTTTCACCTCGTTCCATATGTTTTTTGTATTCTTTAACTCTAATTTTGAGTGGTCTTTTTGTTTCCCCGATGTATACCTCACCACATTCACAGGAAATTTTGTAGATACAGTCAATTTGTGGAACATTGTTGTCCGGTCTCGTCTTAGTAAGAATACTTCTTAGAGTGGTTTGGGATTTAAGGGATTTAAATGCTGTTTTAATATTATACTTATCTGCTATTCTGCGGATTATTTCCGAAGTTCCTCTAATATATGGAATAGTCATAAATATTTGATCCTGTGGAGTCTTGTTCAAATTAGAGTTTTTTTGTCTTATCTTAATATTCGTCAATTGTTTCCTTAGTCAATCTCTTACTATAGCCGTCTTTTTTTTTTTTTATCTTTGGACAGTACACGAAGGCTGATGCCTAAGTACTAACGTACCGTGGGTGACTTCAGTGTGGTGAGAGGGAGTTTGTTAACACGGGACTTAAATTTTTGGAGATGGGGAGGAGAAGGAAAAACTTCTGCGGGCAGCAGGTTCCAATCTTTATTGAAAGGAAATCAAAGAGCTCGTTGTAGGAATTGTCGGACGGGGACCGGTATATACAGCAAATAAATTTGGTAGAAGATCTGAAGGAAATTTTAAGCCAAAGAATATCAGGCCTACCCGATTCGAGGTTAAAAACCCTAGCACAAGCCAGGTCGTTGCGAACGTAAGCGCAAACGCCGCCATGGGGTCGAAAAGATGAAATGAGTTCATAACCTGGGAAAAGGAGGTGGTTGGTTGCTGTTTTGGGACTTACTTGGGTTTCGGTGAGAAATAGTATGTGGGGTTTGGAGGATTGAAGATAATGGTGAACAGAGTTTACGTTGGAGTTAAGCCCACATATATTTGTGAAGGATATCAGACGTTTCGATGGTGGCCCCCCAAATGTACCCCTCGCCTGGAGAACCGAATGGAGGGGTATTTTACCTCCGGATAACTTTACGTTCGGGTGTGCCATCATCATTATTTCCAAATTTTAGTAGAGTGGAAAAAAAAGAGAAAAAAAAAAGAAAGAAGAGGGAGAAGGAAAACTAAAAGAGGAAGAAGGAAGAGGAAGAAGGAAAACTGACTCACCGCCCAGAACTCGAAACATCCTGAGACTTCACGAGTCCTTTAAAGGGCAAGTGGGGTGGTACCGCCTCAGGCGAGGAAAACTTCTCTACCACCTACCCTTTTTTGCTGTTTTGCTTAAGATCCCTAATTATATTACTTATTTTGGCTTGCAGGGATTCCTTACTGTTACATAGGGTCACTGTGCGGTTATTTAGAGTACGTATGATTCCTTTCTTCGTTTCGTTAGAGTGATTGGAATTCTGATGTAAATATTGTCCAGTGTGGGTAGGTTTTCTGTATACCGATGTTTTTATATGTCCATTATTTCGTTTGACTAAAACGACGAGAAAAGGTTGAGCCGAATTTTGTTCCTTTTTCGTTGTAAATTTGATACAGGGTCGGAGACAATTTAGTTGTTTTAAGAAACCTTTAAGTGTTTCGTCATTACCTGTCCATACAATAAAAGTATCATCAAATTCCTAACCAAACTTTTGGTTTGTTTAGTGCAGTTTTGATAGCGTGTTCTTCAACCCATTCCATATAGATATTTGCTATCACTGGAGAGAGCGATGAACCCATGGAAAATCCATCGTCCTCATTTTTCACTTGAAAGTAAGAACTATGAAGGCACAGCTCCAACAACTCCATTACTCTATCCAGCGGCAGAGTGGAGCGTTCTATTAAGGTGTCATCTTCGTTGAGCTTGGCCCGAATGATGCTTAACGATTCTTCTACTGGCACATTTGTATACAGACCTTCTACATCTACATCAAAGCTTACGAAAGCATCGTTTGGTCCTATTTCTACATTATTTAGAATCTCAACAAAATGACTAGAGTTTTTAACAAAGGCTGGTGACGTACCGACTAATGGTTTAAATAGTTCTAAAAGGTATTTTCCCAGTGCAGTCGTGGGTGCATTTTTAGAGCTGAGGATTGGCCTTAAAGGTGTATTATCCTTGTGTATTTTTGGTAGTCCATATAGATGTGGAGGCTTACTATTATGAGGTGTTAAGAGTTGTTCTAGTTTCGTCTGTCAGAAAGTTTTTATATTTTCTTAAAGTCCTGTAATTTTTGTTTTACATTGAGAGTGTTGGATCTTAATTAAGAGATTTGTATTTGCCTTTACGACGGACTTCGTCTATTTTTTTATCATAGGTAAATGTATCCATAACTACAGTGGCATTTCCTTTGTCTGTTGAAAGAATTTTGATGGATGTATCATTTTAAAGGGTTTTAAGAGCTACTAATTCGTTTTGAGCGATACTGGTGCGGTTGCTTTGTTTTGTTTCTAAAACGGTTCTTACTTTCCATCGAAGTTTTTTCGCATCTGGTCCCCGGAGCCGTGTTGTTTCTAAAAAACTAATCATGTCTGGAGTAGGTGTTTGCTTTGGAGCTATGGCAATGTACAATGTAATCCTCGTCCTAAAAGCTGTTCTTCTGTTTCCGAAAAGGTTCGGGAGGACATGTTAATTATAGTCTTTTTGTTGACAGTCTCAGCTGTTAGTCGTTTACTATAAAGTCTGTTTAAATTGTTTTGGTATTTTTGTCGTAAATTGTCTTTGGCCTTTTTGCATATTCTTTGTATTTTTTGAAAAATGGGGTTATATTTCTTTTCCTGTACGTAATAGAAAATTTAAAGAAGATGTAGTAATTGCAACCAAGCAAAATGTATTTAGCAAACCCAGTGCAGACACTTCGAATATGTGACTGCCTTTGCTGAACCGTGACAAGTCGGTCAAGCTTCGGTGAACAACGGATAGTATATAAGGTCGTAGCTTTTAAGAATGGTTTTTATTTATCACTTGAAAACGGTTGGAGATACATCATTAACCGAAACGTTGTATATCAATAAAGAAATAAAAACAATCAAAGTCCAAGATTTAAGGTTTTTTTGATATTTTTGCTATCAAACCCTAAATTAACCCACGTCCTTAGACAAACACGCACCTAATCAATTTTTTTCTAGATACATCCTATGGAAATCACTTATTTATCCGCAACTCGTGGATGAATGGCGAGTGGGGCATCGAAGAACGATCTTCAGGTTTTCAGTTTACACCAGGTCAGAAGTTCAATGTAGCCATAAGAAAAAGCGTTGATCATTTTTCTGTATGGGTTGACGGAACGTTGGCCGGTGAATTTTTATTTAGAACTCCCGTAGATAAAATTGATACAGTTTATATACATGGAGACGTCCAAATTTACAGTATTTGTATGAAAGATCACATTGATGATAAATATTTTAGTAAAAGTAGGGAAAAGATTAATCAACGTTTGTAGGCTTTAATTGTTATAATTTATTATTTATTGGGTATAGAGAGTTTAATTAGTAACATTTTGATACACATGATGTACATTAAAGAGTTATATAACAGAAAGTCCGTACTGATTTTTTTCCTATTATTTCAGTATTAAATTATTAAATTAAAAGTAAACATGACAACATGGCTTTGCTGCAAGCAATTGCAAAAAGTATTTTTTTACCATCATCATGACATGCAACCTCTGTTCACAACACAATTCAAAAGAAAATTTTTATTTTTGGAATTTGCGAAAAAAGTTGTTTTTCTTTCCTGGAGAACAATCTAAGTTTCAAAAGCAAATCCTCTATTTGTTTTTCTTTTCCGAATTTGATCATATTTTATCGTCAAATCCCAAACGTCGCAATTTTTTTTTTAAACCATAACAAGTTGACATTTTTTCACTATTATTTTCTTACGCAAATGTTTCGGATGCCTTTAATTTTAAGAAAAATGCAAATATGTTTACGATATTTAAAATTTAACAATTAAAATGTGATCAAATTCACAAAAAAAAAATATACAGGGTGTCCTGATAAGGTCGTCCTCCGGCGATATCTCGAGAACCCTTCATCGCATAGCTTTCGGAAAAAAATATTTGTAGTAAAACCCACCTCAACAAAACGCTGAAAATTATTTTCAAATTTCTAATTCCACCACTAGGGGGCGTAAAACTAAGAACAAAATTAAAAACACGAATTATTTAAAAATATGCCATATTAACTTATGTCCTTGATAGTTTTCTTACAAACTATGTGAAAAAAGAAAACTTTTTTATTCTAAGCGTTTTTTCTTAACTTGTCAAATATAGAGAGGGGGGAGGAGCCAATGTACATTTGAAAAAAATTAAATAACTTTTTTTCAGCTTAACCGATTTTGATAAACTAGGTCTCGTTTCAAAGAGCTTTTACCAGTGCTTAAGATAAAATATTGGTATAATAAATTTATTTTTTTGTTTTTTCCCCAGAGACTAATTTGTATCAAAGTTATAAATTTTGTCAATTTTTTTTTAAACTTTAAAAAAAGGTATTATTATTATAAGCCCGTCGAAAAGAGCATAAAAAAGTAAGGAAACTGGTAAAAACCGCATTTTGATATCTTAATTAACTCTCGACTTATTGCCGAAAAACTGCATTGCTCGTGTCCTTTCCTATTTTCAGTTGTCAGATTAACAACGCGGCGTTTTTATCAAGAATGCCATGACAACAAAAACCATTTGTTTCTCTGCGAATATTAAATAGTATCAATAATATCCTTATTATTTGTTTATTATCAATTTAATAACAGCATTTATAATTACACGGCTCGTGGATAATAATAGCAGATTATTATCTACGGGCTTTGGCTAATTGTACCTTCATTGTGCTGGAATAGGATGCATGCACATTTCCAGTTCCTCTTAAATGGATTGTCAAACGTCTAAACGCTTTTTTATTAAAACGCCATCTTTCGTAATACCTTATGGCATATTGTCTCGCCGCAATAGAGGCATTTAAAAAATTATCAAAATAAACGGCGAGCATATCGTATGCCTCGGTAGTGAAATAAGACATAATTTAAAATTACTTAATAACGCTTAACAACTCTACTACTAATAATAATAACGATAAAACGCGATAAACAAGAAGTAAATTTAAAATTGTCAGGTTTGACAAACAATACACTTGTAATTTTTTGGCGTCTCTGTTTTCTGTGAATTTGATGTCCCGGCACTCTCGATAAAAACGCCGCGTTGTTTATCTGACAGCTTAAAATAGGAAATGTAGTTTTTCGGCAATAACTCGAGAATGAATTAAGATACCGAAATGCGGTTTTTACCAGTTTCTTTACTTTTTTATGCTCTTTTCAACGGGCTTATAATAATAATACCATTGTATTTAAATTTTTGGAAAATAATGACAAAATTTATTTATTACTTCAACACAAATTAGGCTCTGGGGATAAAACAAAAAAATAAATTAATTATACCAATATTTTATCTTAAGCCCTGGTAAAAGCTCTTTCAAAGGAAATAAAATCGGTTAAGCCGAAACAAAGTTATTCAATTTTTTTCAAATGTACATTCGTTTCTCCTCCCTCTCTCTATATGACAGGTTGGGGAAAAACGCTTAAAGGAAAAAAGTTTCCTTATTTTACATATTTTGTGAGAAAACTATGAACGACATAAGTTAATGTGGCATATTTTTAAATAATCCGTGTTTTTAATTTTGTTCTAAGTTTTACGCCCTCTAGCGGCAGAATTAGAAACTTGAAAATAATTTCCAGCATTTTTTTGAGGCCGATTTTACTGTAAAATTTACTGTAATTACACATTTTTCTGGAAGCGCTACAAAAAACAGCTTTTTTTTGCAAATTCTGAAATTAAAATTTTCTGTCATATATTAGGTGTGAGTACCCTGTTAAACTTTTTAGATAAAAAAATTGAAAATTCTAGGGCCGCCACTGATTCTTAAGTTGACAATTGTCCCTTTAATCAATATTTTATGTATTTAGTTTACATTGTTTATGCACCAACACAATTTTACATATAAGTAGCGGTCAACATCATTAAGAAAAATCTCTTTTTAGGTATCCTTTTTTTTTGTTTTTAAGATTTAAATTAAAAGTCACATCTTTTTAAGCGTTAATATATTTCTAGGCAAATTCTCTGTACCCCCTTTCTATTGTTAATATTTGAATGTGAATTGTTTATTTTTAATATTGTGCATATTAATAAGAAGTTATAGTGAGACAAGTCCATACAATTGCTTTTTTAATTAATAATTATATATTTGCTTCCTAGTCATTTTCTGTGCTTCTTGAGATTTTCATTTGCCATTTAGTTGTTCAATTTTTTTTGCTTATTTTTGTTTTTTTTTTTATAATCTATAGGCTGGTGGGCTTTAATTTGCTCTTACCACTCATTTTTTTGTACGTTAGGATGACGTGTAATAGTTTTTTTAACATTATTAAATAATTCGGTTCGGTGCTTAAAAAAAATGTCGAATTTAATATTTTATTGTCTTACTCTACGCGCTCAAATTATAGAAACCATTTTTTAATGTTCTTTTCTCGTTTATCTTGCCCGTTCTTCTTAACTAAGTTGGTAAGGTATCAAAAGATTCTATCGATCGGTGGATGATGATTTAAAATACTCTCCTCTGTTGTTTTAAAATGTTTTGCGTAAAGACTGTTAAACAAAATTACAGTGTTAAAAATGCTGTTATTTTTAATAATTTTTTTATTGCAAAGGTTAATATACAAAGCTTTAAAATACTTAGTAGGCATTTATCTGCTTGCTTAGTAGCCTATAGAGCTCAAGTCTGTAAAACTGCAGAGGAAAATAATTTTAAATTAAGTTAGTTTTTTTCCGGTAGGTAGTATCCCTTGACACCCCAGTAATTTCACTGTAAAAGCTGTTTATACAGACTTTAGACTGCAAAAACCTTGAAAATCTAGAAGGCAGTGGTAAAAACAATAAATTATATTAGTGATAATTGATAATAATAAGGATTAGGCATTTTACACATTTAGGTTTATTTAACATAATGAATAAATTATTTGAGTATTTAACGAAAAACAGAATTTAATTTTAAAGGAGATAACCGTGTAGGTATTAAAAAAATATTACCCAAATATTGTTGTTTCTTTTTTCCTGTAAAAGTTACTCAAAAATTACAAAAAAATAATTATTTTACTTTTTTCAAGCATCATTTAAAAAAAAAATCTGCACTCCTGATAAGGAGTCACAAGGAGTAAATAAAGTGTTTTAAAAAATGACAAATCTGAAAATAAATTTAAATTTTAAGTAATTTTGTACGCTTCCTTTAAGAAACCAAATAAATGATTTTAATGTGTTATGTTGTATTGTGTTTGTATAATTTTGAATATTTCTTTGTTTGTACTAATATTACCTTTTCTTGATTGTCTAGTCTTTTTATTTTCAAGTTTTAATATATTTTCATTTATTTAATTGTATCTTTTTTTGTTTTAGTTTTATATAAAAGTGTCTTTTCAACTGAAAATAACATGATTTACTGCCTTTAGTTAATATTTTATATTATAAATAATAAAATTTCATTAACAGCGTAGATGGTCGTTTTATTTCTAATATTATATTTATTAATATATTTTTACATTTATTCAATACCAATAAGAGTTATTGTCAAAAAATATTGTGTTTTAAAAGGAAAAATAGTAAATACGTCTTCTTGAGAGTAAAAGACAATATATTGGATAAAGAAGTCCTATTTTTGAACACTCAATCAGAATACTAAGTCAAAAAGTTAGAGTGTGACTCTTTTACAATTTAAGACAAGAATATTGCCTTGTCATTTTGTCTACAAGTTTTTTTTCTACTATTAATATTAAACCTTGTACCATATACCATACCATTTTACTAAATATTCAAACCCTCTTTAAATAAACATTTTTAAAAAGAAATATTGTGTTAAGCCCACTGTAGTTAATTAATAACAAATAAATGCCTTTTGCAACCTATTATTTATGCATTTTTTGTTATATCCCGTAGTAACGTAACTAAACTTATTTTACAACCCGTTTTCAATTTATTTGCACGTTTTAAATAAAACTATTTCAATTTTCAAAAGGTTATTGAGTGTTTAGCCTTAGTTTGTTTTCAACTTGCAAACTAGTTTAATATGACCATGATGAAAGAATGGGCATGGGGTATTTAGAACATAACGTCATTTTTTAAGGAGTAAGTGAACGGTTATAACAGGAAAATGCTAGTTTTCTAAAAAAAAAAAAAATCAAAGCAAGTATCTTATTTACGTCAATTTTAGGCATGACGTTTTAAAACTGACGCCCTATGTGAGTAGCGTGCTGATTTGCTGATGAAAAGGGTATATGCTCCCTCCATCAATCGGTACGTTGGAGCGAAAGAGAAAGATAGTAGTCCCTTTTTCTTCCTTTCTTAGATGCTCGTTTGCACTGCCTCTAGAAGGTATATGGTCGAAGGCAAACGACGAGCAAACCTTATGCTTAAGATCCCTAATATCATATTTTTAACGTTATTTTAATGTGGTAAAAAATTATCAAAATAAATTTTTTTTTGGTTTTTTTTTAAGCGACATCAACATCTATAGTACATCGATTAACGGAAAAACGGTCTTTTTAACAACGTATATCTAGCAAAATGGTTGATCCTTCCGAACGGCCTCGTCCTGCGGTAAAATCAACTGCAACCCAGGAGGAGATCATAGAGTTTGCTATAATCGTGGTATTATTCGTGCTTATGTTATGTTTGTGCTCGATGAGGTTCTATGGAGGAGTCGGAATGCGTTTAGACATTTTCGTGATGTTTATTCGATTTATCACCCTTCTTTATGGAGTTTTCCTAATTTACTGGTTTTATAAGACTGTGAATAGGCAAAACTAAATCAAAAATATGACGAGTAAGTTTTAATTTATTTTATATATATTATTGTGTTTTATGGTTTTTTTGATTTCTTGAAGACAATCCCTTTTTAATTTGCGTTATACTCTTTGAGTAAGTGACGACTTTAGCATTCACAAAATTTTATATTTTAGATCTTATGCTAATTGTCGACATTAGAGACAGTACTTTCTTATTTTTTTTGCAAGTTTATTAATTATACATACCGTTTTACTATAATTAAGACTTTCTAGAGTAGATAAACTCATCTAGATCAACTAATTTAAGAGAAACTCTTTCATAACTCTTATAATATTGTTTGATACTTAATATTTTCGCGTAGCCATATTATAAATGAGTTCGTTATATTTTTAAATGTAATTTAGGTAAATTTTTAGAATATTTGTACAATATGACAACCTCGCTACTATCTGTCACAAAAAGTCTATGATAACAACGAGTTTCGATGAAAAGATGCAACAAAAACGTTGACTTTACCCGATTTTAAAATTAAATAAATTTTAAAAAGTTACAGCATTTTTTTTTATTTAATTTACTAGTTAGAATAAATACTTTTGAATTAAACAAACCATTTTTGCAAATTTCGCTGTCCCCCAAGTTGACCGTTTCCTAATAGCCTTGTTTGATAAACAATTCAATACGAAAGCAAGGGAAATATCACTTATATCTTCATTGAGCTTGTTTTAAAATCTTAATAATATATAACGTAGAAAAGGCAGAAAGAAAACTTCATTGGGTGCAAATTGTTTTTTTTTTATTTATTGAAAGCTAATAAAATTTAAATAATTTCGAATCATGAGTTCTACAATTTGATAATTTGTCAAAGAAGTTTTTACGCTCAATTTGGTTAAATTTGTTGGTTATATTATGTGGTTACTTCTTTATTTTGATTATTCCAAAATGGATCTTGGAATCTAGACACACCAAAGGACTAACTTTCTCACAAAACTGGATTTTTTCATTTTAGATATTCATTATAGAGCTTTACAAAAACAGAAAAACGAAAATTATTCTTTAAAAATAGAAACATTCACCGGTGATACTAGTAAGGTTCACATATTTAAATATTTGAAAAACTTGGTTATCTCAAAACTTCCCGTGCTAATACAGTATATACTTTTAAAAAATTCTGTAAAAAAAAACACAAAAGAGTTAATTTTTTGCTTTCTTCATTTAATTTTTTTTTGTCAAAATAAACACAATTCCAAGTGCAATTTACATCAAAACAGTAAAATGTTAATGTCCTCATTATTTTAAATTAAGCAAGATATATATATATATATATATATATATATATATATATATATATATATATATATATATATATATATATATATATATATATATATATATATATATATATATATTATATATATATATATATATATATATATATATATATATATATATATATATATATATATATATATATATATATATATATATATATATATATATATATATATATATATATATATATATATATATAACAAAATTAGTTTTAACTTTTTGACCTTAAAATCTTGAAAATGACAAACAGCCTTATTTTAACACTTATAAGTCCGGACACCAACGCATTAATAAATTTAGCCCATTTTAATTGCAAAGAAGAAACCATAAAATATTAATTATTATCTTTTTTTTGTACACGGTGTACTCGTACGGAATTTAATAATTTTATTTAAATTCGTTTAGATTAAAGATAAACAGCCCAACAAAACCATAGACAGATCGACAGGTGAACGAATGTAGGTTTCGTAATTTAAGAGCCTAAACGTAATTGGCGAAATTATCAAGATGTCATTTTTCGTGATTGCAATTTAGTTGGCAAAGGAAATAAACATAGTGTTCGAAGTAGTTTTAAACAATTATTTATTGATAAATGAATTTGATTTAAATTTTGTTTTTTTTTCTTAATCCTTAGGAAGATTAGAAGGCAGCTGAGTTATATTTCAGATATAAATGGACCTTTAGCATTTGACTTATGTATTATTGTATGGGATACTATTGGACCAGCAGGGATAAGGTGTGTATATAAAACTTTAATTATTGTTCAGTGCCACTTTTTATTATTATTATAAATTAAAAGCGCGTTCTCCCAACATCGACATGTCTCCAGCGACATCCCTTTTTAGGGAGTAAAGAGACTTTGTATTTCGTGCAAATTTTTATTTAAAACAATCCTTGCAATGCGCTTTCGGCCCAGATAAAACCAGACCAGATATAGGTTATGTTTGGACGTCATCCGTTTGCCCATTTTGCCCAGAAGGTAGATTTATTTTTTTAATTTTTGTTAAATATTCAACTTTTAAATACTATTTTGGATATGAACTTACTATTAGAACTATAATGTATAACATTTTAAAAAATTAGGACTTTATACCACTTGTAAACAAAACAAACAGGCAAACGGATTACGTCACAAATACCAAATTGACATTTAAATTGACTTATATGGCCTTAAATGGGATCGAGCACTCCTTGTTAAGTTTATTACCCTTGGGTATTGACGAGCCGAGCGGCCGGCCGCCTAGCAAATAGTACGGAGACCAAAGCTCGTCAGTACATCATTACTGTTATTACCAGAGTCATCCGACTGGCATATAGTACGAGTGCTGTTGTTAACAATATTAATTCTGACCGGCACGGACATGAAGCTTGTGGACGGATATTTATTTATTTGCAACCTAAAAAGACATTATAAAAACTTTTAAATATTTGAACATTATAAACATTATGAATAACTTACAAACTATTTAAATCTATACTGTGAAAACAAAAAAAATAAAACCATTGTTCTAATTAAGCTAATTTATAACAGTGCAAGATTTCCTAATAACACATAACATGTCAGAATCATACCGTTTATGTACCATTAAAGTTTTTTATGGTTTTGACATTGACAGTTTATCGCTGGGATGTTTCTGTGGGTCCATACTTGGAATGATTCTTTAGAAATGTTTCTGAAACAATTATTTTCGGACTTTTTTTATTTTATTTTTTACTTTTCATCATAAAAACACTCTTAAACAAAAAACATATGTTTACTTCGCTTTAGCTTTAATAGGTATGTACATTTATGTACTTACAATTACAATACGTTAAAAGAGAAAGTAAAGGTATAAAGGTAATGTGCCGATGGCTCTAGTGCGTCTTGTCATAGGTTGTTGGCAACAGTGGACGTCTTCATCATTCCGAAACTCATATTTTTGCAATAAAAACCAAAGTTTCAAACAACAAACATTTGTTTACCTGCACCCGACTAGACGGCGCGTGGCGCCGGCGTCAGCGGTGAACATAATATCATTACTGCGCATTTCAAGTTTAGTTTGTGGTGATCATACTGATCTGAAGTGAGCGAGTTCTGAGTTAGTTATCAAGTTTATTCATGTGTACAATTTTATTATAGACGTTTCACTGTGTTGCTGTGAGGATGCCTGGTTATAGTATATATATATATATATATATATATATATATATATATATATATATATATATATATATATATATATATATATATATATATATATATATATATATATATATATATATATTATTATTATATATATTATATATATATATATATATATATATATATATATATATATATATATATATATATATATATATATATATATATATATATATATATATATATATATATATTATTATTATATATATATTATTATATATATATGTATATATAATATACAGGATGCCACAGATTCAGTACATGCATGGGAATCTCGGAAACCGTAAGAGATACGGAGTCGGTTAAATTATGGCAAAGTTGCGCATTTAGGTGCCTAACAACATGCCGATTAGAAAGTTGTTAATTTCTGAGTATTTCCGGAGATATCCGGAAAAAAACCGAAATTGGCTGATTTTGATTTTATTTTTTTCTGACGTTATTTAAAGAGATATGGAAAAACAAAAGACACTTTTTCATAGCCACTTCTTAAGCTCTACAAAACAGCGTTAAGGGATTTTCCGTATGACGTTTCGTTTTCGTTAGACCATCATCAACTTTATTTTTTTAAATACGGACCTGGGTTTTTTATTTAATTTTTTTGAACCTCTTATTATCCCAATTACAAAAATGTATAACACTTAATATTTATTAACAAATATGGAACGTCCCTATAAGAAATGATGTGCGTTCCTTGTCTTACTCATTGTCTGTTATGGAAAATATGTTTATTTAACAGAAAAATATTAGGTGCTATACATCATTGTAATTGGGATTATAACTGCTCCAAAAAAATGCAATAAACAATTGAGTGCCGCATTAAAAAAAATTAATTTGATGATGGTTTAACGAAAACGAAACGTCGTCCGGAAAATCTCTCAACGCTGTTTTGTAGAGCTTAAAAAGTGGCCATGAGAAAGTGTCTTTTGTTTTTCCATATCTCTTTAAATAACGTCAGGAAAAAAATTAAAACAAAATCGGCAAATTTCGGTTTTTTCCCGGATATCTCCGGAATACTCGGAATTTACAACTTTCAATCGGCATGTTGATAAGCACCTAAATGCGCAACTTGCCTATTCCAACTCGTATCTCTTACGGTTTCCGAGATCCCCATGCATGCACTCGAATCTGTGGCACCCTGTATATGCATATATTCCTATGTTATTAAATTGTTCATAAGACTTTTTTTTAGTCCTTAAAAATATGCCCATAGAAATTTAACTAGTACGAAGAAATCTCAAAAAAACAACAGAAAAATTAGCATCTTATCTCATTTGTAGTTAAATGTATGTTTCCATTGTATTGTATATTCCAGTTTTATTCTTGTAACAATTTTATAACCCTACCTATCTTCTCATTACAAACTAAAATAAAATATTTCGTATTGTATTAAGTAAAAAGTGTTTTGCGTTTTTTTTTACAACAAAGAAACCAATTTATAGAAAACTGCATTGGTGCGGGATATCTATAACCTGGTGTTAAAAAAGCAATGGTGCAGGCCGCTCAAATTTTGCAATTCAAGGTCATTAGAACCAAGCCACATATTTGACAGTTTTTCGCATCTGGTCTGGTTTTATCTGGGCTTTCGGTATAACCATCATCAGTGCTATTCGTCGTCAAGCTGGAGTCATAGCAATTTGGGCCAACAAAAAATGTAGTACCTTACTTTAGTAAACTATCACATTATTACATAAATTAACATTAAAGTTAAAACAACAGTAAGTAATGTTACATTTATCCATATTAAAGGGTGAATTTTTAAAAAAAGACTACACAAGTATACCATTTTGTGGAAAGACGAACATGTTATTTTCTTTTAGTCTTTCCACAAAATGGAACACTTGTGAGCCTTTTTTAAAAATTCACCCTTTAATAAAATAAAATGTAACATTACTTGCTGTTGTTTTAACTTTAATGTTATTTTATGTAATAATGTGATAGTTTACCAAGGTCCTACTACATGTTTTGTTGGCTCAAATTGCTACGACTCCAGCACGACAATGCCTGATGGTTGTACCAACCTCTGCTAGAATTGTTTTAAACAAAAATTTGCACGAAATACAGAGACTTTGTATTTTATTGTATGTAGTTTTATTCCCTAAATTCTTACGTGCACACAGCCACAACCAAGTAACATCCTTTTTTGCCGTTTCGCTAAAGGTCAACGACATTATATGATCTGACGAACGTCACATTTTAACAATTTGCAGTAGGGTTTTGTATAAAAAAAAACATTATCTATTTTGTTATTGTATAATTGTATTTAAAACTCCAAAAACTATGCATACATATGTATTAAACAAAAAAATATAGAGAAAAAATGCAGATATATTTTCAGAACTTTTCGCTTATTCGAAAGAACAGTGACACAACTCCATTTTTTTTTAATTTAAGACCCTCGTTTACTTGGGACAGTTTTGCACTAACAGTGTGTATAATAGGCCTTGTAATAGTTGATTTTTTTTGTGGGCATGCTCCAACTTTTACCAAGTTTTCGGGCACTTTATTTAGAAATGTATGAGCAGTGTATATGTTTATATATAAAAAGTCGGCTTGGTAAACAAACTTACGGTAGCCTGGGTACCAGGCCACGAGGGCCATCTAGGCAACGAAGAGGCCGACGACCTAGCCAAAAGAGGATCAGCCGCGGAAATGATAGGCCCGGAGCCATTCTGCGGTATCTCGGCAGGTCTCTTCAAAGCATCTATTAAGAGTTGGGTAGACAGACAGTTTCAAAGCTGGTGGGTACAAACACCGGGACAACGACAGGCAAAGCAGTTCATTAAGACCTGCTCGGCCAAGTTTACATCGGAGCTACTAAGCCACAGCCGTAAGGTCGTAAGGATAACGGTAGGTCAACTAACAGGACATTGTAAACTCAACAAGCACCTGGAAAGAATAAACTTGGTGGAGGATAGCCTGTGTAGGTTCTGCCAGGAGGCTGAAGAAACAGCCTTACATGTGTGGTGCCATTGCGAAGCACTATGCAGGCTTAGGTTTACTAGGCTTGGTGAGGAGAAGCCAAAACCGGCAAGTTATATGGAGTGGCCAGTGTCAAGAGTCTGAAGTCTAGTTAATATATAATAGTTATAATATATATATATTAGTTATTTATTTTATATTTATATATATATATATATATATATATATATATATATATATATATATATATATATATATATATATATATATATATATATATATATATATATATATATATATATATATATATAATAAATATATTATATATATATTATATATATAATAATTTATTAATTATATATATATATATATATATTATATATTATATATATATAATATATATATATATTTAAAATCAGACATTTTGTATTAAAATCTAAAATCAAAACTTTTATTGGCAATTCCACCAAGAAACAATATTCTAATATTATACTTTTATAACTAAAACTAAATTCTAAAAAAGGTATATTTGTGCTCAAGGTATTTTAACTTTTCTCTTATAGTTCCCACAGGAAACACCGAAAATTGAGGGTCTAACATCGTCGACTTGTAATAGCCATTTATGTTTTTAAACTTTGCCAAAACCGATTTTATTGGCATTATAAACTCCGACTGCTATATCCTTATCTCGCACCAACTTTCAAAGATCATATATATTCAGAAAATTTTACACTTTTTTACTGCCACCGTTATCTATTGAAACTGTTTTTAATCAGCTTTGCGGAATATTATTTTATGGATATTTTAAAAATTTATGATATTAAATATTATTTAACCTAAAAATTCGGATGTAAATTTATTAATATTGGAATGTTAGTTATTTAAGTACTGCCATTATTCTGATAATGGTGTGATCATTTTTTGGGTTTCGCACTTATTTAACATTTTTCTTTTTATTTTTTTTTTTTTGAAAATAGGTTTTAAAGTTACAGCTTAAAATGTTTAAAACGTCCTATTAGGCAGTTTTTTTTTAAATTGGATTTACCCTTGTATTATAGAAATTTCCTTTAGAGCATTTTTTTATAAAACTATAAGCGTCTATTAAAAACACATATTCTACATTGAAAAAAAATGCTAGTAAGTTATGTGAGAAGATACAGGGATTTTAAATATCATTTTTTGTTTAATTTTTTTGGCATATTTATTTTATTCTTTAACCGATTAAGTTGATATTTGGTATAAGAAACAAGTTTGGTTGACTTTACAATTCTAAGAACAAATTGGTTATTTTTTATTCCGCTAGAGGGCACTTTACCTGAAACGTAACATTAATTTTCCTTATAACTTTTATATTTCAACAGATATTTTCAAACAGAGTATAACATGTTAGAGGTAATTATAAACTTAAAAAAGAATGTTCTCCTGATTAATGTCGAAAATCCGCTCAGCCAGAAAATCGACTTCAAAGTTTTTATGCGTATGAAATCAGTTACATACTCGTACGTAATTTAAATTTACCCGCAATCAAGTCGCCTTGCTTGAAATTAACATCATCAAGGGTTTGTTGTTATACCAATTGGTTAAAGAATAAAATAAATATGCCAAAAAAATTAAACAAAAAATGATATTTTACATCCTGTATCTTGGTAATGATGGGGATTTCGACATTTTCTCACATAATTTACCAGAATTTTTTTCAATGTAGAATCACTACCTTAAGTTTCCTGAAGTTGTTTTCGGACACCCTGTATAAACATATTAGATTAGATTAGATTATTTGAGCGAAGATGGCGAAAAATGACTCCACCACTGCAACCTTACCAGATTTATTGTGGTTTCTCCTATCGTTCTTTAGAGTACTTTGTCCAGGCCCGTCTTCTTAACTAAAGTGCAGAGTCTTGACACTGGCCACTCCATATAACTTGCCGGTTTTGGCTTCTCCTCACCAAGCCTAGTAAACCTAAGCCTGCATAGTGCTTCGCAATGGCACCACACATGTAAGGCTGTTTCTTCAGCCTCCTGGCAGAACCTACACAGGCTATCCTCCACCAAGTTTATTCTTTCCAGGTGCTTGTTGAGTTTACAATGTCCTGTTAGTTGACCTACCGTTATCCTTACGACCTTACGGCTGTGGCTCAGTAGCTCCGATGTAAACTTGGCCGAGCAGGTCTTAATGAACTGCTTTGCCTGTCGTTGTCCCGGTGTTTGTACCCACATATAGTTTATGCTTTTCCAAAATTTTCTGGATTTTCTTGGGGATAAGGTCAGGCAATATATAAAAACGTAGACGCTTACTGAGCAATTTTCATATAATTTTTGTCAATTACGAAGTTTCGGCCTGGAAGGGCCTTCATCAAGTATATATGTATTTTTTTTTATTATAACAACAAATCAATCTTAAAACTAAGGGGTTTCTCACAAAAAACACTCATTTTTGTTGTGTAATGAACATTTAGAACTTAAAGTGACAAACAAACACTTAACATTTAACACAAATAAATACAATAAAAAAAAATGTTTTTTTTATATGTATTTTTATTTATAAATTATGCATTTTTTCTTATTTTAAAAATTTTTTAATCGAAAAAATATCTAGACCAATTCGTTTTTTTTTCTCTAAAATATTATTCGTTATTTTTATATTGGGTCTTTTAAATTTGACTCTTACCACAACGAGGAACGTTAAAAACTATAGAAAATATGAAGACGGTAAAATAAGAGCAAAGTTGCGTATTTGTGTGACTAACAATACACCAACGACAACCTCATTGAGCTTTGGTAAAAATAAATATACGCGTAACCTACAGAGAAAAGTAGAGTTTTTTTTAGCTAATAACGGACAGTATTTTAATTTTGATCATCTTTTGTAATTTATTATATTTACGGCCGAGTGATGATCGCGTTGTTAAATTTAGCAAGGGACTTAGCAATTGTTAAAAGTTAACAACGGTTTAGAATGTTTAACAAAACGTCATTGTCAGTGTTATTCAATGATTTTAGTAGGCAACCTGTTAAAATCTGACATTTTGTTAAACATTCTAAACCTTTGTTAAATTTTAACAATTGCTAAGTCCATTGCTAAATTACACAACGCGATCATCAGTCGGCCGTTAGGGAGCTAGAGTTATTGTTTGTTTATTTAAAATGTTCTTGAATTTTCTATTTGTATCCAAAAACATTAACATTTCGATGGTATTTAGTTATTTTGGGATGCATATTTAGATACAATATACATTTAAAAAAAAGTTTTTGTAGGCTGTACTCGCCAGAAAATTTTTTATACAATGGGACCTGGTCCCGGGATATAGCGACTGAGTGTGCTTAGCCCTTTTCACTCCTTCAATTAAGCAGATTTCTCCCAAAAAAAGCAAACAATCTTAAACACTAATCTACATTTCAGTGGCAAGGTGCCACTGTTATCGAGATAAACTTAAATAAAAAATAAAATAGAAATTAAAATTAAATTTTTAAGAATTTGATTTTAAATTTGATTTTATTTTATTTTTCATTTAGGTTTATCTTGATAATGGTGGCAGACCTGCTACCGAAACATAGATAAGTGAAAAACTTTTTAAAATGTTTTTTTGGGTTTGTTTTCTTTTTTGTTTTGTTTTAGGCGTTCTGCTAGTTCATAGGGGTCAATGGGGCTGAGCAAACTCAGTCGGTATACCCCGGGACCAAAACCGAAGCGGTCCCATTGTATAAAAACTTTTCTGACGAGTAAACCCAATAAAAATTTTACAAAGTCTTTTGTTTAATTTAAACAGCTTTAAATTTAAAAATAATACATAATTCATTTTAACTAAACTGCTCAACAAAAAGATCGTACCATTTAATTTTTAGACCCATTTTCAAACTGCTGTAACTTTTTAAAAAATTAACATTTTTGGATATCTAAAACTAACTTCAAAATCGCGTTTCTTTTACTTTAAGCTGTATTGCATTTAGTTTTAGTAAGATGAATATTATCATGATGTACAGGGTGATCAATAGAGTGCTGCAAAAAACAAAAAATTCGAGTGTGTCCCATTTCAGTGGTAATTTTTTTTGGTCGTTATAATATGGGTTGTTACCAAGGTCATAACAATATCTCTAGACGTTTATGACAGTTTTTTAATTAAGGACCTCTGGCTTGCGATACACTTCCAAACGTCAAATTTTGGTAATCAAATTTTTAGAAATCCTAAATATAGGGTAAATTATTGAACGCCAAAGGGACCATATGTGTGTGTTTTGTTTTAAAAATGGCCAAGTTGAAATTTGTGTCAATATCTTGAAACGATTTCTACCGTTAATTGATTTATGCTGGTTAAGTGCCTGTTAACTTATTTAGCAAAAATGAGGCGTTATTATGGCATTAGGTCTGAATGGTAGGAATTTTAACAGCGTCTTAAAGTTTTAAACATTTTTTAACACAAATTAGGGTATTTGGTGTTGTACACCATTATATACGGAGTGATCAACAAAGTGCTTACAAATTTATTATGGTATCCATAATTACCGCAACATTAGGTACAGAACGGCCTTGTTTGCGCAACATGTTTTAGATTAAAATTGTTAGGCTTGAAACTCTTTTTAGTACACTTCGGTGTCCAAATACTTACCGCACTATATGTTTTAGTTGATTTTAGCTTAGTTTTGCCATTTTCAAAGAGTTAAACCTCTACAAAAAACAAAATGTTTACTTGATACATTGAATTTATCTATAGCAGCGATACGTTTCTATAGCAACGGTGGAATAATGCTATTGTCATAAAACAGTTTATAAATCAAACAAAACTTTTTCTGTTCTGTAGAGGTAATTTTACTCTTTAAAAATGGCAAAAATAAGTGAAAATGAACTACGAAATATAGTGCGGTAAGTTTTTAGACGCCGAAATGTATTAGAAAGAGTTACATGCCTAATAATTTTAATCTTAAGCCGATTACGTCAACAAGGCCGTACTATACCGACCATTGCGAAATTTTTGGGCACCACAATATCTGTTGTTATATGGTCCCTTTGGCGTTCAATAATTTACCCTATATTTAGGATTTCTAAATCAGCTACGTTTTTGGTATTTGTTGGCCCCGTATACTTATAAAATTATAACGTATCGAAAAGTGCTTAAGACATAAAAAATCTACATGAAATGAGCTTTCCGAATGTAAAAGACTCGTTGAAATCCATCAATCCATTTTCCAGTTATAGCTTTTTAAAGAATTGTTACCAAAACTTGACGTTTAGAAGTGTATCGCAAGCCAGAGGTCCTCAATACAAAACTGGCATAAACGTCTAGAGATATTGATATGACCTTGGTAACAACCCATATAATAACGACCAAAAAAAATTACCACTGAAATGGGACACACTCGACTTTTTTGTTTTTTTGCAGCACTTTATTGATCACCTTGTACATCATGATAATATTCATCTTACTAAAACTAAATGCAATACAGCTTAAAGTAGAAGAAACTCGGTTTTAAACTTTGTTTTAGATATTCAAAAAAGTTAATTTTTAAAAAAGTTACAGCAGTTTAAAAATGGGTCTAAAAATTAAATGGTACGATTTTTTTGTTGAGCAGTTTATATGCATAAATAAGGTAACCTCTATAATTTAAGCATATAGAGTATTATAGAGTTTGCGTTGTGACTTTTTGAATATTAATTTCATAGACGAAAATTGCCCAGTTTAAAACTTTTACAGTACCTAATAAAGGTAAACTATTTTTTTATGTAACGAAACTTAAACTATAGCTCAGGACAAATCTTTTTCTGTATCACTTTTATCTTTTTTAAGCAATGCTTCAATAAGTGCTTTTCACAGAAAAAAAAAAAAAACAAAAAATAACTAACCGTATTCGGCCCAACACTTTCTTCATTTTCTTTTATAATGAGCTGCAAGGTTCTATTAGATACATACCTAGTTCTCTAAAATGTCAATTATATTTTATAAAGTACACTTCTTTACATAAAAAACATCAAATTCACATAAAAATATATTTTTTGAGCTTAATTTATTATTAAGATTCTATTATTTGCCCTTTAAAAAGACGAACTATAATTTTTTAATAATAACAGTCCGTCAGTTTTATGTGGCAAAAAATGATGGAGATTCGTTTTGCAAAATAGCACGTGTAGATACCTTGTGGCTAACCTCATGTCTATATCTATCTCTTTTGCCTTTATATTATCACAACCCAACTGTGTAGTCGATAGATTGACCGATAAATAGATATCGTAAAATTCCTATATTTTTCGGTAACTTTTTAATTATCTCGTATTTAGTTGGTTTTATTCGTTTGCAAGTTGGAATTACTATTTTATTTTTAGATCAAAAAATTAAAAACATGTGACGTCAGACTGGGGAGATAAGGTGTTGCAAAATTGACCAGTTGTGACAGGGATGGGGGTTATTTGATTGATTGATTGATTGATTGATAAACTAAAAAGTTGAGGTTTTGTCCGCCTCGAAACTGCAGCTACAGGGCTTGTTGTATCTCTTGTGTATTTGTTTCAGTTAAAAAGGTTTGACACCTTAGACAGGTGTAGTAGCCCTTTTACTGTTCTTTTCTGGTCTCCAGCCTTCTGGTGGTTAGTGTCCACCATGAGGTTTTGATTTGTTCTCCAGTATGTAAGTGCAGGGCACTCATATATGATGTGAGAGGCTGTCTCTTCCTCTTCGTCACATAGTCTGCAAACGGGTTCTTCTCTATAGATGCCCATAGTGTGCATATGTTTTTTTAGGGTGCAGTGTCCGGTTATTAATCCTGTCACTATTCTAATCTGATTCCTATTTAGTTTTAGTAGTTCACTTGTCAGTGCTTTCGATGATGAGTCCAACATTGATTTAGTGTGATTTTGCCTTGGAATGTGGTTCCATTATGACTGATGTTGTGTTTGAATCCACCGAGTCATGTAGCCACGAACTAAGGCTTTTGGTATTCCAAAAACAGGTTCAGGACCCACAAACATTGCTGCGGAGCCTCGCCTGGCCAGGGAGTCTGCATTTTCATTGCCCTGTATTCCCCTGTGTCCTGGCACCCAGGAAAGTGTAACTTTGTTGTGGTTAGCCAGGTTTAGGAGGCATTGCAGACAGTTCCAAACCAACCTTGAGTTGACTTGTTGAGATGCCAAAGCTTTTATGGCCGCTTGACTATCAGAGAAGATAGTAATGTAAAGGATGGGGGTTACGATAAAAAACTTTTTTTATATTTTGAAATTACACCGATAACTTGTGGTACATTAGTAGACAGGAAAAATAAGGATTATTAACAACTGCAAAAATACAATATGGCCTTTATAAGAAAAAACGTTGGTGGTGCTGGTCCAAACCGTCGCGTGGGCTGACAAATCTAAAAGCACTATTATTGATTGGGAAAATACTGGCAACTTTTAATTTTTAAAAAAATATTTTGTCAAGTAAAACCGACAAAAAGTAAAAAACGCAAGCCATTATTCAAAATTTTGGTTTTACTCCGATATCTCCGGAAATGTTTGGAATTTTAACAGTTAACAAACTTAACAGTTAAGAAACTAAAAAATTCTGTTTTATTAACTGACATTGACATGACTTTTTTAAATAAATAGTTACTATAAAAAAGGTAAAGGTAAAGAAAAAATAAAAATATATATATATATATATATATATATATATATATATATATATATATATATATATATATATATATATATATATATATATATATATATATATATATATATACTGGTAAAGGTACCTACACGTGTACCTTTACCAGTAACTATTTATTTAAAAAAGTCATGTCAGAAGTCAATGTCAGTTAATAAAACAGATTTTTTAGTTTCTTAACTGTTTTAAGTAATATAATCAAATAATTTATGTGCTACACCCGTCCGTCGATAACCAATAAGTTTGAAATAACATATATATCTTATAACGCGTTGCCATTGTTTTCAAGTAAGTTTATTTTCTATTTTTATATAATTTCATAAAAATAATTATTTTATTATAGTACTTAAAACAATTCAATTTTATAAAGAATTAAACCTTTTTATGTCTTTTCATGTTTTTTGTTACTATTATTGCGAGAGCAGACTAGCTCTCCATAATAATCTCTAAAAAAAGTATAATTTTTTAAAATAATATATAAATATCTTTATTCTGGAGAAAAGCCAAATAATTTTTCTTTTAATTTTAAGCATTTACCCACTTACTTTTTGTAGATACTTCAAATGAAAAAACACTTATTCAGCAATTACTCATGCATCAACGGTCAACGGCAACTAACGATTTTCAGGTTTCCAGTTTGCTCCAGGACAGAAGTTTAGTGTAGTCACATGAAAAAAAGTTGGTAATTTTTTTGTATGGGATGACACAACGATGATTGCAAAATTTTTATTTAGAACTTACGTATATCCAAATTTTAATTCGATTTCAATGAAGGATCATATTGACGATAAATATTTTAGCACAAGAAGATTAAATTAAGCACATTATTGGTTTAAATTTACTGATACTAAAAACTTTATACTAAAACATTATTAAAACAATTAAGCACGGACGCCTTGTTATACACACATTTATAGTATACAATAAATTTAATAAAATTTAATGATATTCTTAATCTTCTTTATACTAAAATTTTTATCATCGATTACATGACTAAGGTGTTTCGTTGTAAGGATTTGTAAAAAGACCTATGTATTTTTTCTTATTTTTATTGGTTACCTTATTCCTTTTCTTTTTTAATAATTATATAGAAATACAAGTCGCCAAATATCCATTTGGTTTATTTTGGTAGTTGTATTTTTTTGTAAATTTGATGTAGTTTGTACTTAAAAACACTATTTGACATGTGTGGCTAAAAAATACTTCTCTGGATTTTCGTCACAGGATTTATTTTAACGTAACCTACATTTTTTTATCTTTGAAAAATCCCAGAAATTGGGCGTTTTCGATGTGACATGTGTCAAACATGTCAATTTAACGATGTATAGGTAATTTAAAGATTAACCCTTTCTTTTTTTACTTAACTTATAATATTTTATAATGCAAATAATGGAAAAATATATTTTTCTACAAATGTGTTAAAAATTCTTTTTTTAACTGTATCTAGATACCTTAAAAATGTCACTTTAAAGCACTAGTTCCTTAAAGTAACATTTTAAAGCATTACTGTTAAAAGTGAAATGTCAAATTTTAAAAGGTAACGTTAACGTTTATTTATTTAGTAACATTTATATTAATTGTACAATTCAAACAACTTAAAAAAAAATTCCTTCCATAGTTCTAGCATTTTTCGTAGTTGAGGTGGATTAAACAAAAAAAAACCGGAATTCTCAGTCTTTGGTGCCTGTTAAGATGCCTTAACCAACCAGCTTCAACAACGGTTGTTGTAATTCATTAACAAATGCCAACTTCAATACTTTTTATATACGATGCTATGTAAAACTATATCTTCCAAATTTTGAATAATTTAATTTTTAACTGCATTATTGCGTATGTAGAAAAAATATTGTAGGATGTTAGTTGCTAAATAAATAATAGTAAAATGTTATGGTTATACTGGACTACAAAAATCAAGGATCTTTTACCCTGACCTAAGCCCTAAACGTATTTGACGCATGTCACACCAAAACGCCCCAGTTTTTAGAATTTCCGAAGATAAAAAAGTTGTAGGTTACGCCAAAGTAGACAGAATTAAAATAGGCAGTAAGGACACTCTCGTCGGTGCCTTTCCCCTCTCTGCATCAAAGACGTGCCGCAATTTATGAGCGCTCGTGACGGACGTGGGCAAATACGGGGGTCGCGCGCACTCTAAGCGTATCTATTTTATTTGGATGATTCTACCGGTGTTACCGGAATAGTAAATACATAAATTGGTATAATGTAGATTTGTTTACTTACCTTGTTTATAATTTTGGCGTTCACAAAATTATGGTGTTTATTAAATTAAATATTAAATTAAAAGATATAATTTTATGGTAATAATTTAATTTTTTAAATATAACATACTGACATCATATATATTTGAATTCTGTCTACTTTGGTTACACCAAAATAAATATATTTACGAAGTTTCAAATAATTATTTTTTATTTCAAAATTTAAAACCGGAACAGATAACTTGTTCTGTTCTTTCATTCGATTTCACATTCCATTTTAATTTCATGATAATGTAGCATAAAAAATGATTTTTTCTTTAAATCATAAGGTTTTTTTGTTAATTAAAAAATACCTTATTATTTATCTAAAATGGTAAAGCTGGTCATTTTACATATTAAAATAAATACAGTTTTAAACCCTTGGTCATTTTTCTAGACTTAATAAGTATTTCAATCTCTGTTACGCAATACTTTTTTGGTTTAGGAAATTCATATTTTTACGCGTTAAAGTATTTACAGTCAAATTCCTTATCTTTTTTTAGGTATTATTACTTAAATATCAAATACTTATTATTAAAACTGTGTATGATAAAAAAAACATGTCACATGTCAAAAAATGTTCAGTTAATAATAATTTTATATTATGACACTAGTGCTTTTCTTAGGATTAATAATAATTTTTGCTTAATTTATTTAAAGTTGTTTAATATTTTTTTCCTTATTTTTAACCATCTCAGCAAATACGGTTTATTTTAATGGTTGTAGTTTTTTCTTCAGGCTCCTCAACGAAACCACCAAATAAACAATTTTAGTGTATGAATTTGTTTGTCTGTACTTTGTTTAAGTAATTGTCTTTTTTTAATTGTATCAATAGGATTTTAGGTATCTAGTCTTTTTATTGTTTAGTTTTGTTTCTTATACATTTATCTGTCTGTAATATTTGTCTACTTTAGCTTTAAATACTTTGTTTATTGTACTGAAAATAATATTGCTGCCTTTTCTAAAAATAAATTTGATTGAGACCAATAAAAATAATTGTTTTATTCCTAAATTTAAAGTTACAGTAATGAAAGTATGTAAGTACAATGTTACTAAGAGTGAAAAACGATAAAAACGAAATTTAGGTTTTTTTTTGGTTATACAGAAAATAACTAAATTATAGTGACGTGTTAAAAAATGCTGTTCTATGTCTGATCCATAAACTTAAATTTAATTTTAATATCGTCTGTAATATATAACCTCTAGAAATGTTAAGAAAATATATTATTTTTGGTTTTTATTTGAAATTCTACAAATTGTGCTTGTTTTAAGTCTGTGCATGTTAAATTTAAAAAGTATTGGGTGCATTTGTTTAAATATATTATGTATGCACAAAAGCTCTTAAATTTTAACTATTTGTATATAAATATATATATTTAGTAGGGTGGGTCAAAAAAATCGACGATTTTTTTCACTTTATACTCTGAAAAATAGGTTAGTAGACACCTCAAAAAAAATTTCTCCCAGTATAAGCTCCTACTTTTAATAGGACGGTTCTTCGCCTTTCAGTTTTTTATTTTTTCCTTATTATTAGAAAAAAAATTATATCTCGGTATCTCTTATTTGGAAAAAAAATATCTTATCTCATACATTTGCAAAAAATTGAATTCTTTTCAAAAAAGGTCTCCCACATTTTTTTTGTAAACCTCACCGTTCGAAAGTTATTAAAGGTTAAAGTTTAATTATTTTCAGGCAATTTTTTTTTCTTATGAATTTTATAACTAGTTAACCAAAAATTATTATGATACGCACATCTTATGATTTTGTAGAAAATTCACTGCTCTACAAGAATGGAATCTTACGATTAGTCGATTAAATTAACCGTTTAAAAGATATTCATCGTCAAACTTTAATAAACACTAATTTTAATAGTTTATGATTCATAATTCAAAGGCATAAGAATTAAAAAAATCTTTTAATGAGTAAGTATTGTAATAACAAAGAGGTAATTATGTTTTGGGTAAAGTATGTTTCTGCAAAAAAATAGTGAAAAATCAATTTCTCTGTCAAAGCCTCAGACTTAGTACATGAAGGAAAATTGTATTAGAAACAACTCTTTTTTAAGTTTTTTAATATTTTCCCAAATAATGACATTTTTGACCAATTTTTTTTTATTTATTTTCGACAGATAAGCGGTGTCACTGTAGAGAGGGTTTAACATATTATTTTTTTGTTTTAAATTGCTTGTTCCAATAAAAACAATATAAATTTATATTATTCAAAATAACAATAATGGAATACACTTCATTATAATTAATTAAATATTTAGATTACTTAGTGACAGGAAAATGTTATAACTGCTGAAATGTTTGTAACAAAAATTGAATTCGTATTATTAATTACAAACTTAAGTAATTAGGGTAAATGCTAATTGCATAATCAACAGAAACGTATTCATTCTTTTTGCCGTAAATACTTGTTGTTTTGTTTTTTTGGTCAAAAGAGTTATTTTCAAAAGTAACGCCAACAAGATTAAACGACTCTTTGTTCTGCAGAACTTCGCCGCTCATATGTAAGGGATGAGCATTTGCAGACTTTTTTCGCGACAGCGAACATGACTGTGTTTTCAAGGCATTAAACTGAACAAGGTTTTTGGCGCCCCAATACAAGATACGTTTGAGGTCTTGTAAAAGAGATATCTGCATTGACCTGCGTTTGTTTTCCAAATCAGAATTACATGATGGCTTAAGAAATTGAATACTAGAGTGGAGGGTACTATTGTCAGCAAAACTATAAATGGGATTGATTTTGGGAGAGAGAAGATCTTTAATGTGTAGAAGAAACAGCGTGGGTGCCAACACTGAGCCCTGGGTCACCCCAGCATTAATTTGATAGAAGCTGGAGGAATGACCATCTACCCTAACTGATACACGTCGATTAGAAAGGAAACTGGAAAGCCAAGAGCAAAGCTTAGGTGGAAGACCGTAAGAAGGAAGTTTGTTAAGAAGCCCAGCATGCCAGACCTGATCGAAAGCTTTGGATATGTCAAGACCAACGATCTGGGATTTACCAAAAAACTCAAGGGACTTGTTCCAGTGTGTGAGACAAGGAAAAGAAGATCAACTGTGGATCTACTGGGACGGAATCCATACTGTCTATCATGTAAGATCTTATGTTTATCCAGATACTTTAAGATTTGGGAATTAATGAATTTTGTTATTACTTTGCAAACAACAGAAAGAAGAGATATAGGTCTATAGTTGAAAGTGAGAGTTTTGGATCCTTTTTTGGGGAAAGGTTGCACGCGTGCAGCTTTTCAACTCTTCGGGAAAATACTCGTGTCGTAAGAGATTCGAAAGAGGCGAGTTAGGATGGGTGCAAGCTCGGGAGCACATTTTTTTAAGACGTTGGCTGGTATGCGATCCAGCCCAGACGATTTTTTAGTATTAAGAGAAGAAAGAATACGCTTGATCTGTTTGACTTTGAAAATTATATCGGACATTTTATAAGAAACAGAGACAACTGTTGGAAGAAGAAGATTAATAGGAGGATCAAGCGTAGAATTGGCAGCAAATTGTTTGGCGAATAGTTCGGCTTTCTTTTGGAGGTAGAGACAATTCCATCTTCAGATATTAGGGGTAGAAATGAATTTGTGCAAAAGTTTTGACTAATATTTTTGGCAAATGACCAGCAAGCTTTACTGCCATTTGAGCAAGAGAGAACTTTATCTTTTATTCGATTGTTAAAACGGTCTTTTGCTTTGATGCTAGCCTGTCGATTTTCGGGACTGGGGTTTTGGAGAAATTTTTTGTGGGCTTGGATTTTTTAAATTCTGGCTTTGTCACAGGATTTAGAAAACCACGGTTTGTGATTTGAAGTTATAGGATTTTTTTTAGTGTGGGGAATATAGGTCTCAATGCATAGTTGAATTGTTTCGGTAATTTGTTTACATATTTCGGAAGGATCGAAAGTAGAAAAGCAGGTAGGATCCCAAGGGTAGCTGGCAAAGAAATCTCTCAGAACATTCCAATCGGCCGAGTTTTAGTGCGTTCAGTTGCCTCAATATGTGTGGAGTATGATTCGGTGACCAAACTATGGTCAGAGCGAGCAAGGGGAGCAGTTACTGATGCTTGATAGAGTTGGGGGGTGGAAGTAAGAAAGAGATCTAGGGGGTTAAAATTATGGATGGGAACCCTAGGAAAGTAGGTAGGTTCCATAATTAGATTGGTGAGCGAGTTGCTGAGATGTCCACCAACCATTGGAATCTCGTGGAGTTTCTTCGAGGTGATTAAAACTGTGGTTTTTTGGGTCAAATTCATTATCCCGTTTATAATAACGCACTTGCTTCCTCTCCAAAGATCTGCGAAGTGAACGCCGTTTATGGTTTTTTTACCGTATCTCTTTTAAGATTCCAGCAGTAGTCTGCCAACATTATTTCACCCAACAGTCTCTGATATCGCGTCAGCCATGTAAAAAATGCACCAAGTTTTGGGCACTTTTTATAAATATGGCTAGGCAACAAGCATTTTTACCTCTAATATTAGTGCAATCAAGTAAAAAATTAATTGATGGTGCTTCATTAGTGCATCCTACAGTAGAAGCCCACAACTGTGTTCAGTTACGACGATGGTTGAAGTGCAATGGTTGTCCTCAAGAAGGAAATAAAGCTGAATTAGTTGAGAGGTAAGAATATTAATAATTTAGATGTCAAGTAGAACTGCATTGTCATAATAAACAGTAAAAGTAATTACAAAAAAGAAAATATATTCCTTATTTTCATGTTTTTAGCGAGGTTCTAGCAAGGAAGTTTAAAGGTGTATGGAAGCCTAATGCTATGGTCCATTCGATCAAAAAATGTCCAGCCGTGTATGAAAATAACTGTCAGAGTTGGCTCCGCCGATTCTGCGCAATAACAAAATTCCACGAAATAATTTAATGTGTTCCCTACTTACACACTCATAAATCAGTTATGAGACCTGAATACTTTTATGAGAGCCGTAGTACCGTTTTTGGTCTTAGGTTGTCTAAGGTTTTTGGTACGGGGCGCGCGCGGCGCGTATTAAACTATATCCGCGCTGTACCGTCAACCGTCGTCGTCATCTCATCATTCGTCATTTTCGTTGTGGTTTGTGCCCTTTGCGCCGTATTAGTTTCGATTGTTTTGCTTTGTGTGAGTACTTATATTTTGTGGTTGCAGAAGTTTTTTGAATTGATAAAAACCTACTTATTTTAGTGATTAGTGTTTATTAAATTGTGACTATAATTTTGTGTTTATTGTTTGTTACTTATAATATCGTAACAAAATGATTAGAGGTTGTTTGGTTTTGTCTTGCAAATCCAAGGGTAACATACCCGGCATTTTTTACTTTAGGTAAGTATTTCTTATATTTAAATTAGGTGCTTCTTATGAGACGTAACGTTAGGTAACCGAAAAAATAATAATATATCAATTATGAATAATAGAATAATGAAAATTTCATAGGAAATAACAGTGAGAAAAGTAAGGCAATCTTAACTATCTTTTAGATGATTTCCACAATGTTTGTGTATTTCTGTGGATTATTAAAAAGAAATCAGGTTTACATTTAGGTACCTTTATTTCATTTAATAATATAGTACATTCTTTTAAACGATCAAAATTATTAATTACTGGGCAGACCAGGCAAATTTTAATATATACAGGTCCCTCTAATTGAATGAAAGAAAGTACAATTTTATGTTAAGGTTCCTGTTTGCTTTTTCTGTATTTGTTTAAAAAGAAATTAGATTTTTGGTTTCTTAAACTTACATTATCAACTTTTTAAGCTCGACATACTGTAGACCCATAATATTTAGCGGATACAGTTACAATGGATACCTAGGTACTTACCAAAGGTTACGAAACATTTTTAACCACCGTTATTCTGTCTCATGAATGTTTGTTATTAGTGAAAAGTATATGCCTAAAAAGCAGTTATAAAAATTTTTACTTTTTAAGGTACCACCAGAATCTTAGAATTAGATTAAACTCATTTACACTATCTTGCCCTTCTTTTATCACAAAATTGGTGATAAGTACATGAAACTATCATACAATGTTTAAAATATATTTTAAAAAATCGTGTTTTTATTTATTTACAAAGATTTTTGGTAAAAATACTAAACTCACAAAAATATTGACCATTTAAATAGAAGGCTTTTTTCCGTATTATATCAGATGATATAAAATCCAATATTACACAATAATTTTAAATATTCCATGGTAGTATCGTTTAATAACCAACAATTTTGTGCAAAAAATAAAAAAAAATAGTGAATGCTTGAATTTGACATTTGATGATGTCAACTTTATAGATAGTAACAAAAAATTATGGAAGTCCGACTCTGACCTACTATTCATTGCGCAAACTCCGCGGGGCCAAACCCCCTATTCCCGCTGCCCTGCACGCCTGGACAATTTTGTTCCACAGTAATGAGCCTCCATACACCTTTAAACTTCCTTGGGTTCTAGTGACTTTTATCTACGACAAAATTTATTATTTAAGGTTATGGTGCGCGCTATATATATATATATATATATATATATATATATATATATATATATATATATATATATATATATATATATATATATATATATATATAATATATATATATATATATATATATATATATATATATATATATATATATATATATATATATATATATATATATATATATATATATATATATATATATATATATATAATTTATTAAATATATTACACTATTACTAGTTTTCTTTTATACACAGCTGATGGGGTATGGATATTCGGTTCAAGTATTTGTATTATTATTTCATTATATATGCAAAATAATTTAAATTGAACTGTTTATAAAAAATTAATTAGTATTACTTGCTTTTTGCTAATATTTTTATAAACTTATGCACTGCTCATACATTTGTTAATAAAGTGCCCGAAAAGCACGGCAAAAGTTGGGGCATGCGCAAAAAAAATCAACTATTACAACGATTATTAAAAAAAAACCGCAGTTTACGTGGGTCAGTAACTCTAAAAAAAGAAACACTATTTTCACTACACACCATTTGTCAGTCCACAGTTAGTTAAATAATTTAAATCGGAATTATAAAATTTTCTTTATTTTATATAATATCGTTAAAACACCTTAAATTTTATTTTTATTGATACCGAATTATTAACATCAATACGATCCTGGCTTTGTGATTAAACAGAACTAAATGAAAAACACAAGAAAATTATTCACCCTCAATGAAATTAAAAAGTATTGAATTGTAACTTTGTAACAAACACCTTAAGTTTGTATTGAGCCACGCTAGAGCCAAATTACTAAGTGAAAAAAAATTAACAAAAATGATTCTTAACTACAGCAGAAAAAGTCTGCTTGCATTTCAAGTAATGACTAATTTTTGTGCCATTTTTGGCATTATCCCTTTCTATGATTTCATGGAGAAGAAGTTTCCCAGGAAAAAATTGTTCACGTCGTATTTGGTTCTAATTGTTTTAGTGATGTTGGGTGCCGAGGTCGATACAGTCATAAGGTTAACATTACTTGTATTATTCACAATCACTATTTTTATATACCATTAATTATTTATTATTTTAATTAAAGTCACATTTTCAATGAACAGTAAACTGTATAGTACAACATGTATATATTTTTATTCTTGATCATCTTTAAAAATAGTTTAGTGACAATTAAAAGTAAAAAGCATTTATTTTTGTTTTTTTTAGGTTTTTATCATTACAATAAAAACTATAAAAGCTAATTTATGATAAAAGTTTTTTTTAGTTATAACTTTACGTCACAAAACCCAAAAAACCCCCCAACCCCCTAAAATTATCTTCAGTGATTGGGGATAATTTTGACTGATGGTTTGATCAATTGCTCTGCGGAATTCTTTGAAAGTGTTGTCGAATTGTAGCCACTTAAATAGATACAGAGCTACAGCCTGACGTCTCCTATAACCGAATTTCTTACGGGGTATGTGACCCCCCTTTAATACTTCCTCCTCCGACTTTAGACTCCAATCTCACCAACTACTAAAGTTTGGTTTCCTGTTGATGGGTGGCGAAGCCATTTTATTATACATTTCATTCCTTGGCCAGTTGTATATCGACATGTTACCCTCCAACCCCAATAATTGGATACCCACTTACACTCCTCCCCCAAGGTCTTGCCATATGAAGTTCCTGCTCATGGATTTTGCACTGTAACTATTTAAGTGGCTATAACTCGACAACACGATAAAATTCCACAAAGCATTTGACCAAACTATTAGTTAATATTATCTCTAGTGACCTCTGAGAGTGATTTTGGGGGTGATTTCGGGTTTTGTGCCTGCGGAGACTTATAATCAGCGTGTTGAGAACTATTACTATGCAAAGTTTGAAAACAATTGGCCGAAACCCATTTTCCCAAAGGAATATCCCCAGTGACCTTTAAGGATGATTTTGGGAGGTCGGGAGGGTTTTCGGGTTTTCTGCCCGTGAGGACTTTTGATCAGCGTGTTAAGAACCGCCGAAATTCATTTCCCTTAAGAAATCCCCAGTGACCTTTAAGGGTGATTCTGGGGTTTGAGGGGTTTTTCGGGTTTTGTCCCCGTGGAGACTTTTGATCACTATGCAAGTTTAAAAACCATTCTTTTTTTCTTCTTCTTCGTCTTGATTTACTACCGGAAACAGTGCAGCCTCTTGTGCTTTTTGTGTCTAATCTCCCATTATCTTTTATACCAATCCTCCCATTAGCCTTGTAATTTCTACAAGTCTGTATAACCCTAAGACTGGTTGGTTGATATATTCCTGTGGGTTCATTTCTAGTTGCCCAAATAATGCCTGTCTTTTGTCATTCCATGCTTCACATTCGCACAGGATATGGTAGACTGCTTCTTCCTCCTCGTCGCACACTCTGCAACTTGGGTCCCCATTATATGAGCCTATCTTGCGTAGGTGTCCTCTTAGGTTATCGTGCCCCGTTAGCAGCCCTACTGTTATGCGAAGTCTTTTCCCACTTTTCCTGAGTAGTTCTTCCTTCGTTCTTTTGGATGGGCCCCTTATGAAGCTTTTTTCATGTCTAATTCTACTGAGCCGGTAGTCCCCATATTTGTGTCTAGTTCTAGTTGGTACGCAACACAGATATGTGAGAGAGGGCGCCTACACTCTAAAATAGAGTATGGCACCGCAAGAAGAAGAAGAATTCTGCTGAGGTTTCCCCATTATTCCTCGTGTTTGTTTCGAATCCATTCCCTGGTTTGCCCCCGGGTTGCTGCCACTTACTTTGATTTGGAATCTTTACCTAAGTTTTTGTTAAATGAGTATTGGGGAGTCATCTGGTCTGTTCTTCCGACCAGGATGTTGCCGCCAACCTGACTTTTTATGTTGTTGTGTCCCAAACTAGCGTAGACACCAGTTGGTTTCTGTGGCAGTCGAAAGAAGCTCATTCTTGCCTCTCCCATCACTATGAGATTAAGTGGTGGAAGGTCTAAGAGACACTCCATGGCTGCTGTTGGGGTTGTTTTAATTGCTCCTGTTATAGCTAAGGAAGCAAATCTTTGTACCTTGGCTAGTTCTGTCATTAAAAACCATTGGCCCAAACCCATATTTAATAGAAAATTTGCGGTGACCCTTTAAAAAAAATCGTCTTTAGCAGTTAAATCTTTTTAATCCACAACTGATTTAAAAGTTCTATTCTTTAAAAAAATTAAAAAAAAATAAAGTTGAATGTTTTTTAAAAAATATAGAAAAATAACGAAAAAATGTTTTTGATTTGTTTGATCTTCTATTGCCCTTTCCAAAAATTATGGAATAATTCATAAAGCTAGATCTACTATAGATACATCACATATATTTTTTTCATCATGACGTAGGTCGATGAACTTTAAAAAAAAATATTTAAAATTTTTAAAGCCTAAAAAAAAATAAATTTTCCGCCAAAATTAAAAAAAAATGTGCTCCATCCGCGCTTCGAAGACCTTTAATTTGGCGCAAGCAAAACTAAAAAATCTTTTAATGCGGCTGAGATACTACAAAAAAATAAAAAATCTTTATAATTCAACTAAACACTTTCTGAAGCACCCACGTATATCGAAAAACATGAAAAATCACGTCTTATTATTAGGTATCAACCAGCCTAGCTAAGTAAGATTTCAAAAAGTAAAAAGGCCGATTACCCACTCCTCCCCCTTATGCGTCAAAGCCCTTTAAAAACACAGTCAAATTATTTTTTTGACAGTGTCGTCCTTGCTTGTATAATTTTCTGGCATTTGTTGTTATTAAAGTTGGTTTAAATTTATCAAACCAACTTACGTATAGTAATTTTAATAGTTATATATGATATAAGTGTTAAAAGTACAGTAACGGCCATTAAATCTTGGACAATTCTTTTTCCCTTTCGTAAAATAGACTTATGCCACCTTGTACTGACTATAAATACTTGTTAAAAAACCTAATAAAGAAACAGGTGTCCGTTGTCAGTGTCTAAAAATATTTTTTTAAATGCCAAACTTAACTTTGGATCAAAAAGTATTAATTATTCCCTATATTGAGCAAAGAGGTTGGCCAGAAAGGAATGTGGCGAAAAAGCTTACCATCCCGAAGAGTACTATTCATTTTTTTTTAAATGGCAGGAAACACACTCCTTTGAGAGAAGAGCTGGAAGTGGTCGCCCCAAACTATCGAATCAAGAACAAGACAATAATTTAGTTAATGTTTTAAGAAACCAACCACTTGAATCTGAAGTTACAGCAAAAACGAAAAGCAATTTCCCAGCATCGGCTAGAACGGCACGGCGAAGAATCGGCAAATATCCGAATTGCTCTGCCACCCGGCAGCCTTAAAACCGTTTTTACCAAATGCAAATAAACAGCAACGCATTGGATTTGCTCTACAATTTTACTTGGAACCTTTGATTTTTTGGGAAAATATAATATTCACCGATAAAGTGTTTTAGTCGTGCTACAATGGGATACTTAAGGTATACAGGCCTCAAGGAACACGATTTGATGAAAAATATACCCAAAAGGACAGAAGTAGTGGGCGATTTTCGGTAAATGTTTGGAGGTGGCTGAGTGCACAAGGACTTGGTGTTTGTTATTTTATCGAAGGAAGGTTCAATGCGGAGGTATATATAAATCTACTATAGAATATCATGCTTCTTTCTGTACTGGATCAATTTCCAGATAGACATTTTATCTTTGAGTAAGATAAGTGTTCCGTTCATACGGCCCGGCAAGTCGATGAATGGATGGAAAAGCAATGTATCAGGGTTTTACCGTGGCCCGCACGCAGTCCGGATTTAAATATTATGGAAATGTTAGGGCTTATTAGTGAAAAAAATAAATAGGGAAAATGAGATTAGGCCGCAAAATGGAAACGAACTTAAGGATAAAATTTTAGAGGTGTGGAATGAGTTACGAGGAAATCCGGACTACGCCCATTCAATGCCTAAAAGGCTAAACTCCGTCTTAGAAAAAAATCGGGCCGCAAGAAAATATTAGATTTGTTTGGAAGGATGTTTAGGTTTGTTTGAATTTATTAAATTGAAAATTAATTTATAAATTTGTTAGTTTTTATAAAATATAAGTATTTTCTTTTACCTTTTGCTTTATTTATAGTAAATAAAAGTAAAACAAGGTATAAAAGAGCGATTTACAAAAATTGGCAGAAACTTTTGCCCAAGATTTAATGGCCGTCACTGTACAATTTTAAGGCACGAAGGTGAAAGTTTGCAGAATGAGCAAAGCGAGCTCTGCAACTCACATGAGTGCCTTAAAACGTACTTTTATCACAAATATCATACAATATTTTTTTCTACAAACTCCATAATGCAGTTAAGAATTAAATTATTTAAAAATTGGAAGATATAGTTTTACATAGCATCGTATATAAAAATTATTGAAGTGGGCATTTATTAATGAATTCTAACCACCGTTGGATGCTGGTGAGAATACGGTTTTTTTTGTTCAATTCACCTTAACTACGGAGAATGCTGGAACTGCGAAATGTTAGTAAATAAATAAACGTTGACGTAACCTTTCAAAATTTGATATTTCACTTTTAGCACTAGTGCTTTAAAATGTTACTTTAAAGCACTGGTGCTTTAAAGTAACATTTTAAAGGCATCTAGATAGTGCTTAAAATTAAATGTTTAACACGTTTGTAGAAAAAAATCTCTAATAAATCCACTTATGTTTTTTTATTATTTCCTTACAGCATTTGCAAAATAAACAACTTTAATCTAGTAAATTTAGTTGCTGTAGTGGGTGAAATTCTGGGAATTTTAATTTGGTCCACAGCCTTGTACCAAGCGTCTTTCAAAAGACACGTTTGGGAAGGTCTGTTTACTGAAATTGCCAGTTTGGAGGGAATCAATAATCTAAATACAACAGGGATGAGGGAGAAAAATATACTGAAGAATATTAATTTTCAACTGATTTGTACCATATTAATGGTTGTTGGTCTCTTCAGTTACGAAAAAGTTACATTTTATGACGCGAAACAACAAGTATTTATATTCAAGTAAGTATACATAAAAATAAAATAGATCGCATAAAGAGAAAAATAAATATCATAACTTAAATAAAAACAAATCATATCAATATGCTTTATTCTTTCTTTGATCTATTTATTTATCTCTATTATATATATTTTTTTAATTGTTACTTAAAGTTGTACTGAAAATACCTCCTTTTTTTATTTTAAGACAGTCTATGAAGGCTTTAAGCTCAATAGGCTATTTGCCACCATTGAAAATAAACTTTAAATTGTGGTCAGCCTATCAGATAATAGTATAAAGAGGCATATATCTCTATAATATAAAGTAAAATATGCATATTCATTGCAAAATATACGTATTAAAATTCATATAGCTTTGTCTTGTGTGTTTTCAGGTGTTATTTTCGATCTTTAACTATCTAAATAACTGTTTCTTAAATATTTTATATAAAAAACACATTTCAAGTACCATAATTATCCGTTTCGTACCTCAAAATGGACATAAATTTTGTACAAGCCGATAACAGAAACCTACCTGAGATAGACGCATTTATGATTGTGCGTTTCTCTAAAAATAACGCTAACTACTATGCTGCAGAACTCAAAAATGTAAAAACAGCTGATTAAGTACCTCTAAAAAATTATTTATTTACGTGTTCATCATTCAGTATTTCTCAAAATTGTAGGTTATGTTTATGTAGTGTAGAAATATAAGGAGTATCATCTCTTATGGGAGACGAATTAAAAAAGTGCCCATTTTGTATTTTGTGTAATTAATTATATCATTTTCCATATGCAATTCAATAATAATACCGTAAAGTATAAAAAGAGAAGGTACTAACTTGCTAGATATTTAACTTCTAGAACAAACAAAATCATTCTAATCCAAAAGTTAAGTTATACCTTAAAGTGTTTATAAGTTATCTAAAGGCAATATTTTGTTGTATATAAATCGGTAGGTATTTAAAGCAGGATATTTGTATACTTACATTAAAGTGATCTTCACACATAAAAACATTTGAATGGGATACAAAGCTGTTTGGAGCTCTTCGAGTTAATTGTAAACATTTTTTTGCCTTTTAGGATTTGTTTGGACATATATAAACAGTTTTTGTGGTGTTTCCAGAGAAGTATTGGTACATTGTGGCACACCATTTATACACCATTTTAGCCAATAAATTGAGAAATTATTAACAAAATTCAATGTAGTTGCACTCGTTGTTAACTTGTTTACTTGCATATGACGTCACCCAAAACATAATATGTCTACGCCATTACAGAGACAGCGTTTTTAGCGCCAATTTTATAATTTAAACTTTAACATTGAGTTTTATTAAAAATACAGCAGATTTCCCAGAAATATAAAATGTATTGTGTTTGTTAGGTACCAAAGAATAATTTAAAACGATTTTTCAAAATCAGTCAAATAGCCTATTATTAACGTATCGTGGGTGTCATAGGTAAAATAGGCGGCAGTTAATTGATTTAAAACTTAAATTAGCTAATTTCTTTGAGCAGAAACCGTAAAAATAAACTATAAAAAGCGACATATCCCTTACACGGTGTTAAAAAACTATATTTTTCGTTATTTAAGGACTGCAAATCTTAAGATTTCCTAAAATTGCTCTTGCAAGCAAAGTAAATAAGCAATAAATTAGTTTAAAACAAAAAATCAAATAATATTAACAAAATCCTAGGAACAATCCAGGAAGACCTAGGACTTGATGAAGTTTATAATGCTTAAATATAGATTAAGTTATTTATTTAATTTTAGAATATTGTTATTTGGTATTTATAAGATTATATATCTTATTTATTTAATGAAAAATTAGTTTCTGAGTTACAACAAATAAATGGCTAGTGCAATTTAAAAAAAAAAAACCCAGAAAAAAACGATATTTTTTAACTATGAATGTACGTTTCTTAGCAATTGTCTTTTATACAAAAAAAAAATATCTCACATAACTTAAATACTTAAGGCAATAAATAAAGAGTAAATCAATCTTAACAAAACCCCGTTATTTAAGGTGCTTTAAAATCTTCATATAAAAGAGTAATGTTTAAAAATGTCTTACGTAGATATACAGGGTGTCCGGAAATGACGATGCAAATTTTTAAGGTATCATACATAAAAAGATATGAAAAAAAGTTTATACTACAATGGTCCAGAAATGCTTCCAGAGGAAGCTACAGGCCCTTGAAGATGGTGTCATAAAAGTGGTTTTTTATTTAATTTATTAGGATCTACTTACAATACAGAAATTAACTTTTACGTTTAAGTTAGAGTGATTGGAGGTCACTTTTTGAAAATATCAGGTGACCCATATTGCAACCAGTGCAATAATGTTTCTTTGGACGTTTTTACTTAAAAAAGGTTTCTTTGGTATAAAGTCGTATGGTCAAACAAACTGTAATTTTTTTGATTAAAAATATTTATTTTTTACCTTATTTTAATTTAATATCGAAAGAGCACCCTAATTTTCAATCGAAATATCTGCTTTTTTAAAAAAATCGATGGGCTTTTTGTTCCCTAAAATATCTACTTTCTGATGGTGTAAAAAACCATATACATTACTATGGTACATGTTCTCAGATTTTTTTTTTTAATAATTGTGTACATTTGGTTGTTAATTATAGTATTATATTCCGATTTGCAATTTTTGTTTAACAATGTACACGTTTTTTGGGTAATTAAAGTTTAAATCTTAATAAATAGCCCAAAATTGTACATAATAATTAAAAAAAATGGATTCGAGTATTTTGCATTTTTGTTTGCATTTTCTGAAAACATTTACCATAGTAATATTAATTTTTTTTACACCGTCAGAAAGTAGATATTTTAACGAACAAGAAGCCCATCGATTTTTTTAAAAAAGCAAATAGTTTGACACGAGAATTTTCGATTGAATATTAGGGTGCTTTTTCGATATTAAGTGAAAATAGGGTAAAAAAATAAATATTTTACATCAAACAAATTAAAGTATGTTAAGGATACAAAAAGGTAAGTTTTTAACAAATTTTATGATTTTTTTTGTGAAAGATAAAAATAAAAAACTTGGTTATTTGAATTTTTCACATAAATTTTGACGTTATGTAAAAAAAGTATAAGTATAAAAGTTGTAGATCCGTTTGTTACCTACAACTTTGCCGTTTAACTTTTTTCCTACTGATATGCGCTTTATACCTAAAACTTTTATTGTATAAATTAATTCTTTTTATTTTAGCACAAGCTATGTATACTTTTTTCTCCACTTTTTGTTATCTGCCATTATCGGAAATATGGCTTTAATTTTAAAAAATAAGTTTCAAGATATTAACGTACTTCTAGCAAGCTACGAGGCTGAACCATCGGTTACTGTAATTAAAGGTAAGAATAATTAAATAAGATCAAATTCGTAATAGTCCAGAAAACGAAGCTAGAAAAAGTGCAAAACCTCGCAATTTTTCTCAAAATGCATAGATTTGCATGAAAATTTGGAATTAAGCTCTCCTCTTCAAAATCTATATTAAACCGATGGGCGCAATTTTTTTTAGGGGTAAAATATCGAAATGTAAAATTTTCCTTAAAAAGTTTTGTACTTTTTCCATTAATAAATCCACAAATTTTGATTGTAGAATAAAACTTTATAAAACGTAAAAGTTTCATAATTAAATTTTACGTAAGATGTGATGGTGAGCAATTTTATAAATAATGATTGTTGTACCCTTTATTGTTAAAACCTATAAAACCATACATTAAAGCTTAAGTTAAGTAAAATTTGACTTAAGTAAGTTAAAAAAGTAGTATTTTGTTTCCTTAAAACATTATTTGAAATATTTCAGCCCTTTAAATTCAACCCCTATTATGATTAAAAAAAAATATTTACCCTAAAAATTAATATATTATCACAGTGTTTTGCATGAAAATTAGGGATTGGGCTTATTTTACTCTTCTTTTCAAAATTTTCAATATGCTGAAGGTCGCTTTTTAATTTTTAGGGGTGAAAAATACTCCTTATCGCAGAAACTTTTAAAACTTTTATATTAAAGCATAAGTTACATAAAATTAGGCTCATATAAATTAAAAAATAAGTATTTAATTCTTTAAAACATTATTTAATATATTTTAACCCTTATTATGATTTATTTAAAAAAATGTTTACCCTAAAAAAATTAACATATTGTCACAGAGTTGAATTTAAAAAAAATCTGACAGCTCAAAAGTATAACTAATTTATTTTGTAATTTTTTAATCCTTAAAAATTCACCCCTAACAATATTACAATGTCAAAAGTGGTACAAAATCGCGGATTTTTAAAAAAATGCATAAAATCGCTTTTAAAATACTCCAAAAATTGTTTTATTTAATCATAACTCCTTTAGTTTTTGTGATAAAAAGTTCTTTAAAAAACCATTTTGTTGTTTTTTTCAAGAGCTATAAGGTCCTACATATTGAAACTGTTTAAAACCCTTACTTTTTTAAAGTGATGAGTTTAAAGGGCTGAAACAAAGTAGTCTAGCGTTTAAAACGCGTCTATACACACGCGTTTTAAACGTTTATATCTTACTTAATTTTCGTCATAAGGTTATTAAAAAAAATGTTTATAATTTAAAAAGCTAGACTTGATAACAAAGTAATTTTTACGTATCTCCCTTAGTTTTTGAGTTATTTAAAAAAAAATAATATTTTATTAAAATTCTGAAATTTGACTATCACTTCCAGCTCCATTTTTTTTCAAAATTAATCAATTTAAATCGATTAAAATTTTAGAATGTATTTATGATAGGTACATCGATAAAGAGAATGGAAAAAAGACTGCGACTCATTTTTATTAAGGTGGTAGTTAGGGGGTTGTTTTTAAAGATTTTTGCAATAAAAAATTTTGGTCTAACCTTATTTTAATCATTTAAATCAAATCCAAAAAACCGACTAAAAACGTTAATTTTATCGATGAAAAACTCCGACTTTTGATCGCGAATAATCTTTCGAATCTCTTACGACACAGGCATTTTCTCGGAGAGTTGGAAAGCTGCACGTGTGCAACCTGTCCCCAAAAAAAGATCCAAAAGTCTCCCTTCTAACTATAGACCTATATCTCTTCTTTCAGTTGTTTGCAAGGTAATGGAAAAATTCATTAATTCCAAAATCTTAAAGTATCTGGAAAAACATAAGATCTTACATGATAGACAATATGGATTCCGTCACAGTAGATCCACAGCTGATCTTCTTTCCTTTGTCTCACACAACTGGAACAAGTCCCTGGAGTTTCTTGGTGAATCCCAGATCGTTGCTCTCGACATATCCAAAGCTTTCGATCAGGTCTGGCATGATGGGCTTCTTAACAAACTTCCTTCTTACGGTCTTCCACCTAAGTTTTGCTCTTGGCTTTCCAGTTTCCTTTCTAATCGACGTATATCAGTTAGTGTAGATAGTCATTCCTCCAGCTTCTACCAAATTAATGCTGGGGTGCCCCAGGTCTCAGTGCTGGCACCCACGCTGTTTCTTCTACACATTAACGATCTTCTCTCTTCCACAATCAATCCCATTCATAGTTTTGCTGATGATAGTACCCTCCACTCTAGTATTCAATTTCTTAAGCCACCGTGTAATTCTGATTTTGAAAACAAGCGCAGGTCAATGCAGATATCTCTTTCACAAGACCTCAAACTTATCTTGGATTGGGGCGCCAAAAATCGTGTTCAGTTTAATGCCTCAAAAACACAGTCATGTTCGCTGTCACGGAAAAAGTCTGCGAATGCTCATCCCTTACATATGAGCGGCCAAGTTCTGCAGAACAAAGAGTCGTTTAATCTTGTCGGCGTTACTTTTGAGAATAACCTCAACTGGCACAAACACATTTCATCCATAGCTTCGGCAGCTTCAAAAAAGATTAGATTCCTCTTTCGAGCCAGAAAATATTTCTCTTCTTCCAATCTGTACACTCTGTATGTATCCCAAATCAGACCCTCTTTGGAATATTGTTCTCATGTTTGGGGAATGGCGTCCCCTACAACACTTAGCCTTCTGGACTCCATTCAAAAAAGAGCTGTTCCTCTTATTAATGATCCAACGCTCACAGAAAGGCTTCCTCTTCTTGCCCATCGTCGAGCTGTAGGGGATCTGTCGCTCTTCTATAGGTATTTTCACGGCTTCTGCTCAGAGGAAATGGCCAGTATTATTCCTTCTCTGGCAGCTCCCAACAGAGCAACACGTAGTGCAACTTTTATGCATCCTTTTACAGTTCAGTTAGAGAGGCCCCGAACTTCCCGCTTTCTTCGTTCCTTTATTTCTAGAGTGTCAAGACTATGGAACCTGCTGCCCGCAGAAGTTTTTCCTTCTCCTCCCAATCTCCAAAAATTTAAGTCCCGTGTGAACAAACTCCCTCTCACCACACTGAAGACACCCACGGTACGTTAGTACTTAGGCATCAGCCTTCGTGGACTGTCCCAAGATAAAAAAAAACTCGAAAAGTATGCATTTTACAAAAAAAAACGCATGGAACATTTTTTGCTAAAAAATTTTTTTTTTAACGATTCCTGTGGTCAAAATATAAAAAAATTCACCCCCGAGATGGTTTGTTAACTACCCCCAATGTAAAGGCACCCTTCGGCATAAAATAGATTTTGATCCTTGAACTATTCGCTAGCTACTGTCAAAATTTCAAGTCATTCTATATGCATTTTAAGAAAATTGAGATTCAAAATGGTTCGTTTCCTGAACTATAATTGGAGTAAAAGAATTTACTTTTAGCTCCTAATGTATATCTTCGTTTTTCTATTACATTTTTTTAGGTACGAAAAAAATAAAAGATTTATATGCTTCTATGACCGAAATAGTTGAAAAATTTAATGACCTTTTTGGACCTCAACTGTTTCTAATGGGACTACATTGCTCATCGCAAATTTTACAATGGAGCGTCTCTTTGGTATATAGCATGTTCTCGCTCGATGAGCAAGATCAGTACAATGACTATGTTAGAACAGTGGTTGGAGTCATCTACATATTTTTGATGCTGGTAAGAACTTAACATTACCGATGTCCGTAAATCTTATTTTTCTTCATTGTCCTCCTCAATAATCATACCTAAGTAGTGATGTCATTTCCAGCCAATCGGTGCAAGTTTAAAGTTCGAGAATCTGTTTGTTGCTTTCTCATATCGTGACGCTGCCGGTCTTATCAGTTTGTTATTTGCACCGATCGGCGCGACGTAGGAAGTGTGCTGCTTATTAAAATTAACACGTAAATACAAAGAGAATCGTTAAAAATGAGTGATACTCGGGAAAAAAAGAATAAACAACGACAAAGGAAACGTAAATATGATGAAATTTTGCGTGAAATACGCCAACTCAGGGAGAGTATTTATCAGGATAGCTCAGAGGAAGTCAGTGAATCGGAAGTAACGGAGCAACGTAAGTAATCATTTTTTATACCTTTTGGTTGTAACCTACTTAAGGGAAAAAATAAATAAGATAATGTGTGTCTTGCTATAGACCATTGGTTATATTAATAGAAATATTTTAATCTCTCTATAGATTAAAAATAAAATATAGGCAGTATTTAAATCTTGCTACAGATTTAAAACATACTCACCTATAATTCCTCCTCTGTTTTTTATATTTTGATCTCGCTAAAGGTCATTTTTGGTATTTTAGAACAAGAAGAGGTAGAACCTGAAATGGAGATGCAGGAGGAGGTAGAAGTGGAGAACCAAGGTGGGAGCCAATTGAGTTACATGAACCGGTTAATAACGGCCCACAAGATTTTTTAAATATTTTAGGAACGAATCCTTGTATATCTAATGTACAGGGCGAAAAGTTGCATGAGGAAGTGGAGGTTAGATGGTCAAGCTGGCTTAAACAAGGCCTAACAAAAGACCAAAAAGAGGAGATTATGCAAAAGTACCCAATTTTTGAAAATTGCAAAATGCTAAATACTCCAAAATTAAACCCAGAAATACAAAGCTGCCTGGATCAAAAAGCTTTAAGACATGATCAGTTTCTTGAGAAACTTCAAGACCAGACCGGCTGTACTTTATCTATGGTTGGTCGACAAATAAACAAGATATTGACAAAAGAAAATAAAGAACCATACCTTGAGATTTTAGAAGGATTGGCGGATATGGGACAAATGATGTGCAATATACACAGTTCATTGTCAGAAAGCCGAAAATATCACACATTGCCTCATTTAAGTTACAACACCAGGAAAATGGTGGAAAACAGTAAAAGAGATGAGGAGTATTTAATGGGGAAAAACTTTATAGAAGAGGTCAAATCAAAAGAAACAGTAAAAAAAGCAGTAAAAGATCTAAAAATTGCAAAACCAGTGTTCACAGCCTCAAGTACATCAAAACAGACTACGACACAACCATATAAACCACAATTCCAAGCTAATAGCTCTTTAAACTACAAGCGCCTCCCACCTACCACCAAGAAGAAACAAACCTACAATCACTACAAACAGAACAAGCCACCAGCTGCGCCATCCAAGTACCATCAAGATCGACAGAGATCGGAGAAACGACGGAAACTATAGATGTAAGTGTGATTGCTGGTCGTCTAAAGTTTTTTAAAAATACCTGGAAAAATATAACGCAAAATAAGCAAGTTTTAAATTGGATTGAGGGTATTCAAATTCCTTTTAAAACTTCACCCCAACAAACTTTGAAGCCAAAAATCAATATTCCCTCCTCTGAGGAAAAAAATTATGAATTGGCTATTAAAGATCTTTTAAAAAAAGGGGTTATCAACGAATGCCGGTCGACACCAGGAGAATATTTTTCCAGTTATTTTTTAAGGAAAAAACCTAGTGGCGACTATCGGTTTATTTTAAATTTAAAAGAACTTAATGAACATATTGAGGCGCCACATTTTAAACTGGAAGACAGGAGAACTGTCATAAATTTGATCTCAAAGGAATGTTTTTTTGCTTCCATCGATATGAAAGATGCATACTATCTCTTATCAATTGACAAAAACTACAGGAAATACTTAAGATTCCAGTACAAAAACAAAAATTTTGAGTTCACTTGCCTGCCTTTTGGGTTAAATGTGGCACCTTACATATTTACCAAGCTTTTAAAACCGGTAATACAACTGATAAGAGAACATAATATTCTTTGTGTAATTTATTTAGATGACTGCTTACTTATAACAAAAAATCAGCAAGAAAGTGTGAGCGCTGTAAACTTTGCTCTAAACAAATTTAAAAAACTGGGGTTCTTAATAAATAATAAGAAAAGCACTCTAATTCCAACACAAAAAATAAAATTTCTGGGATTTTTATATGATTCGGTTTCGATGACTATAAGACTTCCAGAAGATAAAAAGCTAACATAACACAGGAGCTTCAAAAAATAAAAAATATGACTCACTGTCAAATAAAAATTTTTGCAAGCATCGTTGGCAAGCTTGTAGCGGCTGCTCCGGTTGTTAAATACAGCTGGGTTCACATAAAAAATTTAGAAAGCGGAAAATATAAAGCGCTAAAAGGATCACAAAACTATAATAAAAAAATGGAAATTAATAAATTAATCAAACAAGAAATTGAATGGTGGTTAACCCATATAAATTCCTCTTTTCAAACCTTAAAAACTTCCACAAATTTTAAATTAGAAATTTTTACGGACGCTTCGAAAAGTGGGTGGGGGGCTCACACAACAGACAGTAAAACAAATGGGTTCTGGTCAATGCATGAAAAACATCTACACATTAACCAATTAGAGTTACTAGCAGCTTTTTATGGATTGAGATCGTTTACAAAAAATTTAAACAACTGTGACATTTTATTAAGGATGGACAATAAAACTGGCATAGCATGCATAAACAAAAAAGGAAGTGTCCAGTTTCCAAACCTTAATAAAATATCACAAGAAATTTGGCTCTGGTGTGAATCAAAAAATATTGAAGTCTTTGCGTCTTATATCTCAACAAAACAAAACTGCATCGCGATCAGGAATCCAGATCCAAATCCATAGAAACTGAATATTCGTTAAATCAAAAGGCATTTAAGATCATTTGTTTCAATTTGGGTTGGCCAACTTTGGACTTATTTGCTTCCAAACTTAATACTTGTTATTATCTCCTTTTAGCCTCCCACATCCTCTACATCAGAGCCTTACCCTGGTTGCCGGAGTTTTTTCAGGACAGCGTGGCTAGGCAACAATATTCCAGAAAACGCCATAATAATCATGGTTGACTCTGTAAGGGAGAGTACCTTAAAGCAGTACAATACTGTGTACAAAAGGTGGCGGGAGTTTTCCCTAAAACGTAAGGAAAGCCCTTTCTTATTTAATATTAAAAAGATGTTGGATTATTTAGTAGACCCCGGGTTGCACAAAAGTTAATCAAGATTTAGAATGTTTAACAGAACCTATATCGTGTATCAATGGTTTTATAGCAACCTGTCAAAATCTGACATTTCGTTAACCATTCAAAGTACTAATCACGCTTTCTGCAACCGTTAGTTTCTAATTCACAGTTATCATATTCAAGTATAAATATTCATAAATCTGCGTTAGTATTAGTTTTTTCTATTCAATCTGAGGACGAAAAGATTTTAAAAAGATTTTTAAAGGGCGTGTACAACAAAAAACCACCTATTCCAAAATATCAAACAACCTGGGACCCAGTTCCAGTGTTAAATTTTTTAAAGAAACAACACCCTTTGGAATCTCTAAATCAAGAGCAACTTACTCACAAACTCGCAATGTTGCTTGCTCTCACAACTGGCCATCGAATGCAAACATTTACTCTAATAGGTATAAATACTATATACTTTTTTGAAAATGAAATAAAAATTAAAATACCGGAAAAAATAAAGACTTCGGGAAAAAATAAATGTCAACCGCTATTAACTTTACCGTATTTTAAAGAATGTCCCGAACTGTGTGTGGCATCTGCCCTTCAATACTACATAGAAAAAACAAAATCTTTTCGACCCCCAGATAACAATTATTTATTTTTAACATATAAAAAACCATATCACAAAGCCACAGCACAAACAATAAGCAGATGGCTTAAAAATGTACTAAATAAATGCGGAATTGATACATCAATTTTTTCCGGCTATAGCACTCGCCATTCTGCCACGTCATGTGCTTTTCGGAAAGGGTTAACATAGAAATAATTCGTAAGACAGCGGGGTGGAGCAGTAGCTCTGAAGTATTTAATAAATTCTATAACAAACCACTAGCAACAGAATGTGATAAATTTGCGAAAACTGTATTATTAAATAATTAAATTAATTCATTTTTATATATATTATATATATTACGATAAATTAAGTTAGTGTGTTTTTCTTAAGACATTAGAGTCTCCTAACAATAATTATGTATATTATATTTTGTTTATATGTAAAAATATTTACTATAACTACATTTACTTTAGTATTATAAAATAAGAAACAAATTGTTATTACAATTGGCATTAATCATTAATTATTTTTATAGTTGTACAAAGAAGCCAATACTTGTTGACATTAAATATTCAGATCACAATAATTGTTTTCTTTAAACATCTACTTAGGTATGATTATTGAGGAGGACAATGAAGAAAAATTAATAGATTGATCGACTTACCTTAAAGGAAGATCAATCGATATTTTTCGAATTGTCCTCCGAAAATAATCATACACCCTCCCACCCAAAAAACCCTGTGATCTGAATTTACGTCACAAACAACAAACTGATAAGACCGGCAGCGTCACGATATGAGAAAGCAACAAACAGATTCTCGAACTTTAAACTTGCACCGATTGGCTGGAAATGACATCACTACTTAGGTATAATCAATAATGACTAATTAATTTGAAAGAAGATTAATATAAAAACTAAATTATTAACAAAATAATTCAATTATAGTAAAAAGCGTGGGGTGAAATTTGCAATATTTTCATATTTTTTTTTTAAGTAGCTACCAATAAAAAAATTGTAATATTTAATATCAAGCACCCTACGCATTCACTTAGCTTGTTTTTATATTAACAACTTTATAATAGCCCTAATTGAAAGCAAAATTACCAGCATTAAAACGAAAACCTAACCTAATCAAAAGATTCATTATAAAGAAGTAATAAGAATGTAAAGTAATTTTTTTTTAATAAAAAAAAAGGAAATAATATGTTTATGTTTCTTTAAGCTCCTTAATCTTAATATTGTAACAAAGCAAGTTACATAATAATTTTATTCTGCAACCCAAGACAAATAATACGACAAAATTAAACTTTTTAGCATAACGATGGCTTAGTACGAAAACTTCGTATTTCCCTTTTTTTTTAAATGGCATTTTGATGGTTTTAGATAGACAAATACTTATAACATATAACGGCTGTTACAAAAATTCTATCTGCGCAATGCTGCTCTCTACAGACAACAACAAGTAACCACGTATATCAGCTCCTTCCAAAATTTAGTGGAATTAGTGAGAAAACCCTGTATATCCAAGGAAGTTAGGCTGCATTTTTTAGATGTTCACAGTGTGTTTTCTCACTTCAAAACATTTCGTGGGTGTTAGTTTAAATCCAAAATATGTAAAAAAAAAGAAAATATTTATAGGTAAAATAGTGCAGCAAATCAGTTTTTTGTGTCTCCTGGAAAATTTATATTTTGTGCCATACGAGGATTTCATACTAAGCCATAGATAATACTTTTGTATTCATATATATACTTACTCTGGTAATCATTTATTATAACTAAATGATTTTCTTCGGAACAAATGCTATACAAAGGACTCTTACGCTTAAATGGTACAAGGGATTATATCTTTTCGAGTTATCATTAATCTTGATTTTCACACAAACCGTCGATATCCAGAACATCGATAAATGCTCCCTTTTACGATTAGAGTACATCAATCTTTGAAAGAATGTCCTGATACAGGATAAGCCGATATTTTTATCACATGTCCGTGCACAGCATATAGAAAGCTGTTTCGGTAGAGGGCAAAAGTTTTATGTTTTAGAGGTGATAACAGAAAATGTAATATTTTTTATGTACACTTAATTTTTTTTAGCGTTAGGCCATATAGCCAGTTACAAAGTGTAAACTTTAAATTAAATTAAATAAGAATTAAATTATATACTAATTGTAAGTGACATGGAAAATGCAACACCGAGTAGGAGTGCTGTAATTTTGAGCACTCTTTTACGCTTTTAGGTCTACTGATAAATAGAAAGTGATTAAAATTTGAACTCAAAATTTCGCAAAATAGCTGAGATACCCCACCATAATATTAGTAATGTGTCCAAGCTCCCTTGATCGCTACACATTCGTTAAGTCGTCGCTTCGTTGATTGGATTGGGTGATTGATGTCTTCTCTGTGTATTATATCCCAGGCCATCTAAATTTGGTTTTGTAGAGCCTCCAATATTTATGGAGGGTGCAGTGAATTTTGAAACCTTCTTTTTATCATATTCCATACATGTTCGATAGGGAAAATGTCTGGAGATTAAGGAGGCCACTGAAGCAAATTTACACCGGACGCTTCTAAAAAGTCTAAACTAACACGTTCGACATAAAGAGTGCATTGTCCTATTGACATTCCAAAAATAGAAGCAGATGTGGTTGCAAAACTTCGTGGATATAGCGCTGGGCAGTCATGCCACCTGAAATCAACACTTATCGTAACCTGCTGCCGTAAGCAATGACACCCCATATCATAATACACACAATGCGATAAATACGCCGTTAGATGGAAAATTGAACGTTTCGTCTTTCGCCATGTCTCGTCTCCTCCGTACTCTTGCACGGCAATCATGTGTGTCCAAACAGAATCTGGACTCATTTCTGAATACGGCTGAATTTTATTCCATATTCCATTCAAGTCTCTCCCTTCCCCATACCAATCGTTGCCGATGATGCTGTGGGGTCAGAAGTAGTCAGAAGTAGTAGTACAAGATATAGTCGTAAAAAAAAAAGTTATTTGATGAATAAAATTAGTAAAGAAGTTAAGGTTTGGTTGCAATTTATTAATTTATTATTTTTTTGTAAAATAATGAAATTTTTTAAGCCCTTGTAAGTTTAAATGGATAGGCCGGTTTTAAAAAACAAAGCGGTGATGGGTAGAAAAATAAAATGCATTTAAAATGAGATGCTACATGACCCTATTTGACAAAAAATGAAATATTCTTGGTTATAATAAATTGCACAATGCAAAAATATTTATAATAAAAGTAACAAGGATGAGTTTAATGATGAATTTATTTAAAAATGGTTGCAAAATGTAGTTAAATTAATAAAAATATTAATACACAACCATTAATATACAATAAACAAATAAATAAGGTTATGAAAAGAGAAGAAAAAACAAAATATTTTAATTTGTATAAATAATCTAATCATACAATGGATTGCAGTAGGGCGCACTTTAAAACTGCCTTATTGCACTACAAAATAGATTTAGACATACTTATAACACACCAAACTATTTGTTTAAAATCGTAAAATAAAAATTTGCAACTTACTTTGTTATAAATTGAAGATGTAGTAACTAAGAATATGTATAAACAAATTGTATGCCTTTTTTTTTTAAATCAATTGCTATAACTTTGTTATATGTAAATAATATTCTGATTACGCTTAAGCAAGCTGCATGGAAATTCTCCCTTGCATTTAAGCTAATATAAGGTTATTTTTTTTAAGAAGCCAAAATACCGTATTTTTGCAATATTTTTGCACTAGATTTTCAATATCTCTGGTTTAAAAAACTTTTTTTTAATTAACTTTAAACTGCATTTAATAAACTTAACAATATATTGATGGGTATTTAATGTTTAAAGCTTTTTTAGATTGTTGTTCACTTCAACCGCATAAGCAAGTTCGAAATTTGAATTTAGCAGGTCAAATCCATAAAAATACACACTAAAAAACCACCTGGCTCCTAGAATAATACTTGTTCGTGTACTATAAACACAATTATTATTGAGGCTAAAAATAAAACTGTATATTGATTTTTTATTAGAACAGCCCTTTTAATTTAAAATTATTAATCATCAGGCATTAGAATAGAAGCAGCAGCAAAATACCGTTAATTGTATAGGCAGATTTTTCTATGGTATATTAAGGCTTATCTGCTTTTTAAGAATCCTCTCGCAATATTATATATTTACCCTGCAAGGGGATTACCGGAAAATCCCTAGATTAAGCGATTTATATATTTTCCAGTTTACTTTTTGTACTCAGATAATATTAAAATAGAAACACAATAAACTGGACCAACATTTAGTTTTTTTTAGTTTTTTTTTAGCTCTTTTTCAAAAAAAAACATTTCTTGGATAAGTAAAGTTAAGAAACGTTGGGCACGGTTAGTAACTGGATGTTTCAATTTGGCTTACAATTTTTAAATTTCTTTCCTACCTAAAAACGACGACTGTTTAGTTTGTCAAAACGTGACAAATAAAGATTTAAAAATAATTTTTGGTGCTTTGAAAATACGCGAGGTCGCTCGACTACGTGCATGCTTAAAACTATGCTCTGGGATGCAAACCGTAGTGGTCCCATTTGGCTAGTAACACAACATATAATATACATTTTTAATACCCTTTAATTAAGATTATCTATGAACTTTGTTAAAAAAATAAAGAAAATAAAAAAGGGAAGATATAAGAGCTATGTATATTTTTTAATCATATGTTGTGGGTTTTCTTAAGTAAGCTGTACCTTTAATATATTGCTTTAATGGATCAAATTAAATATCCAATTCCAATCCAATGCAATATTTCTGAAGTGTTTTTCCTTATTTTCGTTTTTAATTAAAGTTGCTAAAGATTTTACCCATTCTTTATATCCTTCTTGTATTTGTGTGTTGTCAGGTAATTATTGTTCTTTTATTACATTAGTAATATTTTTGTTAAAGTCATTACGCCTTTATTAAATTTTTAATTTCACTCGTGTAGAAGGTCGCCATATTAGGATTCTAGTACTTAAAAAAGTATAAAATATGTATTTAAATATACACCCACGACTGTCAAATTTAATAATTGCTTATTGCACAAATAAAAATAATAATGCTTTATAAAAAGACACTTAAAAAACACCGAATTTACTTAAAAAATAGCTTAAATAAATGAAATAATCCTTTGTATACATACACTAAATTATCCGGTGCCAGTAAAGCCATCAAATATAAAACCTAATCAAAATAAAAACGACAAACAACCTTTTTGTCATCACACCATATCGAAAACTGGTTGTATATTTTCTCATATTTTGATCTTGACTTTTTCGGCAATAATGATTCTGTGACACGTACTGGGGCAAGTTGTACGTATGAAGGGAGATTTTCGCAATAGCTCTTTTTTATTTTTAAATATTTTTTTCTGTTCGAAAAGTTCTCGCGTTTACTTGTCACGACGAACTGACTTTTTAGAAGAACAAATACCCATTTGGTAAACAACATTAATAAACTAATCAACAAAAATTAAAACAGTATTTTCCTATTTTTGGTTGTAGATAATACGTTGTACAGGATGTCCGGTTATAAACGTAACTCATAATAAACTTTTTTATTTGATGTTTAGAAAAAACAAGTTTAGTATAAAAGTTTAGGTATTTAACTTTTTTTTAAACTTCCTTTTACCTATATAGTGTGTCTTAGAAAGTTTGGAGGTGGTCCTACTATCTTATTTTTAATGAGTACCCTATTTTTTTATTTCAGATTTCATTCTCCTTGAAATTTCAAACATATGCAGAAAACTATTAGTCTTATCATTATCAATTTTATGCTATATCGCTATGTTTACTGACACTAGTTTTAATTATTTGGTAAACTATTATTTAACTATGGGTTATTCTTAACAAGAAATTCAAAAGGTCATCTTTCAATAGTCTAATGCAGGGGTCTCCAAACTTTCCAGCCTTAGGGCCATACTGATACTGAGGGCCAAAACCATATTATCATTGTTGCCGGTGGTAAGAAGTGAAATAGTCCACTGATGAAAAAAAAAGTCCTAAAAAGTACACAACGTTTAAAAAAGGCTGCAAATCGGACTAAAGTCCGCAAAACGGCAACACTGCATATTATTAATTTTCCTGTCATTATCTGTAATTTCTCTCATGAGGAGTAACGTGACACGACATCTGGTGGACACAAACGGAAATAGGTAGTACCTTCTATCGCTAACAGATGGCGCTAATAGCGCGTACAGAATAATCTCGTTGGTTCGAGAAAGTTCTGGTGTCTTCCACTCACTTCTAGATGGCAGTAATTGGAATATATATGAAGGCTAGTGGCGCAACCACAAGTCAGTTCCTATGACACTGTTGTTAAATAAAATATTGCATACCTCCTTAAAACGTGTTTGTGCGTGTTTAAGTTTAAGACATCTTTATAACAGTATTTTGATTTGAATTGTTGCTTTTGTGTGTGAATTAGTAGTATGGAAAAGAAGCGAAAAATTGATAGTGAATGCAGAAAATTCAAAGATCAGTGGAACATTCAGTATTTCGTAATTGAGTCCAGTAACAAGGCGCTATGTTTGATTTGCAATGAAAGCATAGCCGTTCTCAAAGAATATAACATTAAACGTCATTATGAAACAACACATTTTCAAAATTACTCAAAATATACAGGAAGTTTGCGGACAGAAAAATTCGAAGCTATGCAGCGCGGATTGAAATCGCAGCAATCTTCATTTACAAAACTCAAAACTGTGGCTCTTGAAATTGCAAAACGTGGAAAACCATTCACCGATGGAGAAATGATCAAAGAATACATAATTGCAGTAGCCGAAGAAATGTGCCCTGAAAAGGTAAACTTAACAATATATTGATGGGTATTTAATGTTTAAAGCTTTTTTAGATTGTTGTTCACTTCAACCCCATAAGCAAGTTCGAAATTTGAATTTAGCAGGTCAAATCCATAAAAATACACACTAAAAAACCACCTGGCTCCTAGAATAATACTTGTTCGTGTACTATAAACACAATTATTATTGAGGCTAAAAATAAAACTGTATATTGATTTTTTATTAGAACAGCCCTTTTAATTTAAAATTATTAATCATCAGGCATTAGAATAGAAGCAGCAGCAAAATACCGTTAATTGTATAGGCAGATTTTTCTATGGTATATTAAGGCTTATCTGCTTTTTAAGAATCCTCTCGCAATATTATATATTTACCCTGCAAGGGGATTACCGGAAAATCCCTAGATTAAGCGATTTATATATTTTCCAGTTTACTTTTTGTACTCAGATAATATTAAAATAGAAGCACAATAAACTGGACCAACATTTAGTTTTTTTTAGTTTTTTTTAGCTCTTTTTCAAAAAAAAAACATTTCTTGGATAAGTAAAGTTAAGAAACGTTGGGCACGGTTAGTAACTGGATGTTTCAATTTGGCTTACAATTTTTAAATTTCTTTCCTACCTAAAAACGACGACTGTTTAGTTTGTCAAAACGTGACAAATAAAGATTTAAAAAATAATTTTTGGTGCTTTGAAAATACGCGAGGTCGCTCGACTACGTGCATGCTTAAAACTATGCTCTGGGATGCAAACCGTAGTGGTCCCATTTGGCTAGTAACACAACATATAATATACATTTTTAATACCCTTTAATTAAGATTATCTATGAACTTTGTTAAAAAAATAAAGAAAATAAAAAAGGGAAGATATAAGAGCTATGTATATTTTTTTAATCATATGTTGTGGGTTTTCTTAAGTAAGCTGTACCTTTAATATATTGCTTTAATGGATCAAATTAAATATCCAATTCCAATCCAATGCAATATTTCTGAAGTGTTTTTCCTTATTTTCGTTTTTAATTAAAGTTGCTAAAGATTTTACCCATTCTTTATATCCTTCTTGTATTTGTGTGTGTGTCAGGTAATTATTGTTCTTTTATTACATTAGTAATATTTTTGTTAAAGTCATTACGCCTTTATTAAATTTTTAATTTCACTCGTGTAGAAGGTCGCCATATTAGGATTCTAGTACTTAAAAAAGTATAAAATATGTATTTAAATATACACCCACGACTGTCAAATTTAATAATTGCTTATTGCACAAATAAAAATAATAATGCTTTATAAAAAGACACTTAAAAAACACCGAATTTACTTAAAAAAAATAGCTTAAATAAATGAAATAATCCTTTGTATACATACACTAAATTATCCGGTGCCAGTAAAGCCATCAAATATAAAACCTAATCAAAATAAAAACAACAAACAACCTTTTTGTCATCACACCATATCGAAAACTGGTTGTATATTTTCTCATATTTTGATCTTGACTTTTTCGGCAATAATGATTCTGTGACACGTACTGGGGCAAGTTGTACGTATGAAGGGAGATTTTCGCAATAGCTCTTTTTTATTTTTAAATATTTTTTTCTGTTCGAAAAGTTCTGCGTTTACTTGTCACGACGAACTGACTTTTAGAAGAACAAATACCCATTTGGTAAACAACATTAATAAACTAATCAACAAAAATTAAAACAGTATTTTCCTATTTTTGGTTGTAGATAATACGTTGTACAGGATGTCCGGTTATAAACGTAACTCATAATTAACTTTTTTATTTGATGTTTAGAAAAAACAAGTTTAGTATAAAAGTTTAGGTATTTAACTTTTTTTTAAACTTCCTTTTACCTATATAGTGTGTCTTAGAAAGTTTGGAGGTGGTCCTACTATCTTATTTTTAATGAGTACCCTATTTTTTTATTTCAGATTTCATTCTCCTTGAAATTTCAAACATATGCAGAAAACTATTAGTCTTATCATTATCAATTTTATGCTATATCGCTATGTTTACTGACACTAGTTTTAATTATTTGGTAAACTATTATTTAACTATGGGTTATTCTTAACAAGAAATTCAAAAGGTCATCTTTCAATAGTCTAATGCAGGGGTCTCCAAACTTTCCAGCCTTAGGGCCATACTGATACTGAGGGCCAAAACCATATTATCATTGTTGCCGGTGGTAAGAAGTGAAATAGTCCACTGATGAAAAAAAAAGTCCTAAAAAGTACACAACGTTTAAAAAAGGCTGCAAATCGGACTAAAGTCCGCAAAACGGCAACACTGCATATTATTAATTTTCCTGTCATTATCTGTAATTTCTCTCATGAGGAGTAACGTGACACGACATCTGGTGGACACAAGCGGAAATAGGTAGTACCTTCTATCGCTAACAGATGGCGCTAATAGCGCGTACAGAATAATCTCGTTGGTTCGAGAAAGTTCTGGTGTCTTCCACTCACTTCTAGATGGCAGTAATTGGAATATATATGAAGGCTAGTGGCGCAACCACAAGTCAGTTCCTATGACACTGTTGTTAAATAAAATATTGCATACCTCCTTAAAACGTGTTTGTGCGTGTTTAAGTTTAAGACATCTTTATAACAGTATTTTGATTTGAATTGTTGCTTTTGTGTGTGAATTAGTAGTATGGAAAAGAAGCGAAAAATTGATAGTGAATGCAGAAAATTCAAAGATCAGTGGAACATTCAGTATTTCGTAATTGAGTCCAGTAACAAGGCGCTATGTTTGATTTGCAATGAAAGCATAGCCGTTCTCAAAGAATATAACATTAAACGTCATTATGAAACAACACATTTTCAAAATTACTCAAAATATACAGGAAGTTTGCGGACAGAAAAATTCGAAGCTATGCAGCGCGGATTGAAATCGCAGCAATCTTCATTTACAAAACTCAAAACTGTGGCTCTTGAAATTGCAAAACGTGGAAAACCATTCACCGATGGAGAAATGATCAAAGAATACATAATTGCAGTAGCCGAAGAAATGTGCCCTGAAAAGGTAAATTTATTAAAAACTGTCAGTATGTCAGCAAACACTGTGGCTCGAAGGGTAGAAAACATCGCTGAAAATATATCCTCTCAACTGTTCGACAAAAATGGACATTTTGAGTGGTTTTCTTTGGCCTTGGATGAGTCAACGGATGTATCAGATACTGCTCAGGTGTTGATTTATATTCGAGGAGTAGATAAAAGCTATGAGGTGCACGAAGAACTTCTTGATATGTATAGTATTCATGGCACAACTACTGGTACAGATATTTTTAAAGGAGTTGAAATGGCCATTAATCAAAAGAACCTTCGATGGAAAAACTTGAAATGTATTACAACTGATGGAGGCAAAAACAAGAGTGGGAAAGATAAAGGAGTGGTCGCTCTTGTGTCAAAGGCTGTAGAAAATGACGGTGGTTCAAAACCATTAGTCTTACATTGTATCATTCATCAACAGTCTTTGTGTTGATGAATGATGTTTGGATATGTCTGACGTTCTGAAACCAGTCATATCAACTGTTAATTTTATCAGATCTTTTGGGCTGAATCACCGACAATTCCGACAATTTATTGAAGAGATTGGAGAAACTGACTTACCTTATCATACTGCCGTACGCTGGCTTAGTTGTGGGAAAGTCCTTCAGCGCTTTTTTGAACTTCGAGCAGTGATCGAAATTTTTTTGAATGAAAAGCATCGCCCTCTTACTGAATTACAAAACAACGCATGGCTGTGGAAGTTAGCATTCTTTGTTGATTTGACAAAACATGTGAACGAACTGAATATGGGATTGCAAGGAGAAAACCAGCATCTTCCTGATTTATACACTAATATCAAATCATTCCGGAAGAAATTGAGACTGTTTCAATCACTACTACGAAGTAAATGTTTTTCACATTTTAAAACATGTGAAATATTCAGCCACACTACTGAGACTGAGTTTCCTATCGATTTTGCAATCGAAACTTTGAGTGCTTTGAAGATAAATTTTGATACTCGTTTCTCGGACTTTGATGCCATTGCGAATCAAATTAAGATTTTTTCAGAATCCTTTTGATACTGACATTGAAACCCTAGTCCCGGAACTTCAAATGGAAATGATTGATCTACAATGCAGCGATATAATTAAGAACAAATATCAAAACTCATCTTTGTTGGAATTTTATAAGAGTCTTCCACTGACACAATTTGATAATTTGCATAAATTTGCTCGTGGTCTGTTTTCTGTTTTTGGTACTACTTATTTGTGTGAGAAAACCTTCTCCAAAATGAAGTACACAAAAAATGTTTACAGATCGAAATTAACTGATGAGCATCTTAAATCTCTTTTAATAATTGGTACAAGTAAAATTAGTCCACAACTACAAACTATTGTCAGTGGAAAATCTCAATTACATAAATCTCATTAGTATTTCATATGTCATTATGTTTGTTATAAGTTATGTGATTATTTAAAATGTATAAAATGTTAGTTGGATTCATTTCAATAATTTGTTAGTTATTATATACTGAAGTTAAATTTTCTGCATATTATACATGGCTTTACCCATTACAATTCTGTGTTTCTTTATCCAACTTATCACAAAAACAATAACAATAAGCCTACAAGAATGTTATGAGTTAGCGGAGTTAGCCCATTACCTTATCAATGTAGATGTCATATTAATAATTATTCAACATAAAATTAGAATACTATATTATATGCTAGCTCTCCGCGGGCCGGATAAAATCTGTCCGCGGGCCGGATGTGGCCCTCGGGCCGTAGTTTGGAGACCCCTGGTCTAATGTATAATAATATAAAAAAGTAAGTACATTCTTATGTTTTTAAGGTGACCGAATTTAAATCTAATGTCAAAAAGTCAATATTGACAATTGACAGCTGTCAACTAACTGTTAAACAACGATAAGCAATTAAGATTGGTAAAATCAATTCACTTTTTATGTTTCATTTAAATCTGATGTTGAAAAATCGATATTGACGATTGAGAGCTGTCAACTAACTGTCAAACAGCGATTAGCAATCGAAATTGGTAGCTTCGCACGACCCAAAATGCGCATAATGGAGGACTTTTTGTCAGGATGACAAAAGTTACAACATATATTAATTTCAGCCATTTTCACCAGGGGCCACTTCCCATACGTAATGTGCGGGGTCCTTTCATTGCTAATTGATAAAATGAACAAACGTAGTGAAATCGCGTGATAATGATAAAGCTTACGGTTTTTTGAATTTTGTGATGTAACTATTAAAATCAGACATAGGGTATGCTACATCAAAAATGTTTAGAAATGTAAGGAGAATGTAAATCTCAAATAAAAAAATAGGACACTTATTTTAAATAAGATGGTAGGACCACGTCCAGAATTCCTGAAACAACCTATACAAGTATAAAAAGTTTTTTTGGTAATTATTTTGAAACATTTAACTTTTATACTGAACTTGTTTTTTCCAAACGTCAAAGGAAGAAGTTTATGGGGGGTTACATTTATAACCAGACACTCTGTACATCACATGACTACAACACTCGTATGATATCTTTTAAACTCGTTGTAATCGTGTTCGTAAACGCACTTTTAATGGAAATAACTAATATTATTCTTTGTTGCTGAACTAAGGACTAATTTTAAAATAGCTTGTATTAACTATGCTTAAGTGACCAACATTCAAGCCACTCTATATTCTACTTTTTATATATTCCAATCCGAGCAGCGTTTAAATTAGAAAATAAAAAACTTTTATCGGCGCCACGATTTGTTTTTGTATGCTTCCCACGCACTTATACTGAAAAAATATGGCTTATCGCCGATTACGTTTTTCTTTTAGATTGATGTTCTCGAACTTAACCGATTAGAAAAACTTTTATTGATGTTCTAAAATGGCTAAATTAACTTAAAATAAAATCAGTAATAAATTGGGTTTTATGAAAAAAATATATTTTTGCGTTCGAATTTATTTATACAGGGTGTAAAAAATTTAATGCTTACGATTTTAATGGGCAATAGTGAAGCTATTTATGGTTTAGTTCAAGAATAAATAATATTAATAATATTGTTTCCCCCAGTTAAAAATTTAAAATACCATTAGCAACAGCGCTACCCGTAGCGTGGAATCCGTCAAGTAGCGGTATTTTTGTCCGTTTTTTTATTACATGCGTTCCAATCGGAAATATGCCGATATGTTATTAATTTACAGCGAGGCAAACCAAAATGCCAATCTAGCAGCTTAAAGTTACCTTGAAGGATTTCCCCAACGGCTACATCAAGGAAGGAGAGTGAGAAGTGTACGTGAAAACTGGGTTCGTCGAAGTGAGGCTTGTGTAGAAACTAGAGGACGATATCTTGAGCTACTTATTTAAACTTAACTGTTTCTTATTTTTATAATTAGACTTTCTTTTTTTTCAAGCAAAATTAAAAAGTGCTGTTTTGAAACATAATAATTTATGTTTTTAAAATAGATATTCAGCTTAATTTTGTAATAAGTACAATTATGTTTTAGTTTTTTATTTGGGTTACTCGCCTTTCTACTTTTTGGAAAATGGGATTGTCGGGTCCGGGCGACTGTCCTATTGACCCTATGAACTTGAGATCGCCTGCAACAAAAAGAAGAAAACCCTCCAAAACCCAAAAAATCACAAATATTAATCTACGTTTGTGCCAAGTCGGCCACCGTTATCAAGATAGAACTAAAACAAAATTAAACAATTTTAAGAAATTTTGGTCTAAAAACTTAGAAATTCTGATATTTGAACTTTTTAATGACGTTTCGTCATAAGTGACAAAACGTCATTAAAAAGTTCAAAAAGCTATCGAAATTTTCTAAATTTTTAGACCAAAAATTTCTTAAAATTTAGTTTAATTTTTTGTTTTAGTTTTTATCTTGATAACGGTGGCCGACTTGGCCACCGAAACGTAAATTAATATTTTTGATTTTTTGGGTTCTCTGGGGGGTTTTCTTCTTTTTTGTTGCAGGCGATCTGCAAGTTCATAGGGGTCAATAGGGCTGGACAGGATCAGCCCGTATACCCCGGGACCCGGACCAAGAGGGTCCCATTTCCAAAAAGTAGAAAGGCGAGTAACCCAAATCAAACAAACCTAAACATGAATGCGCCACAAAACTATAGAACATATTTATAATTATGTTTTAATTACAAATAAAAACCCCAAGTATGGTAAAAAAAAAAAAACGTAATTTTTACGCTGGGGAGATTGGTACATAAGAGCTGAGGAGCATACTGTAAAAAAAAATATGAAAATAGGCCAAACAATAATTTATTGTTTTTTACTCAAATTTATTTTCATATTAAGTATTAGGATAAATTGCAAAAAGTAATTTTTATAAATGTTTAATTTTTTTGGATGTTCTGCAGCTCTTATGAAAAGCCGCCACTATGGAAATCTCTTTAAAAAAGTGTAAATACGTAAAACCCCGCAAAAAAGGTTCGACTCGATGTGATGAAGCGGGCGAAGTGTTGCCAAATTTTTAAACTTTGAAAAGCCATATTTAGAAAACAATTAACTTTTTACCTGTGTATTTTTGGCTTTTTTGGCTTGTTTAGAGCTCCACTTTCGGCCATTAAATTTGTAAGCATCATACTATTTACACCCTGTATAATTCTTAAACACAAAAATCAGTCAAAATGAACAAACGTTGGCTTAGCAAAATTATTTAAATATAATATATTTATTAAAATTTAAATGAAATGTATAACTCCAAAAAATGGCACGAAGAAAGATTATAAGTAGGAGACATCAGCTAAGAAAGGATTCCTGGAAACTTCCCCTTCCCCTCATAAAGGTGTAGAAGGGGGCTGAAATTTTGTATGAAACTCCTTTGTTTCCGGACTTAGAAGTACAAAAATTGGTATGTGGCTATTGATTTTGGAATAGCATCCCATATGAGGTTATAAAATGACCCTTGAAAATCTCGAAAACTACTTGACCCGGAAAAATAAAATTAGGCACGGAGATATAATATAAGTAGGAGACGTAAGCTAAGGAAGGATTTTAGGAAGCTCCCTTAAGGGGTAGAATAGGGAGTAAAAGTTTGTATGGAATTTTGTCGTTTTTGGGCTTAGAATGATAAAGATTGGCTATTGATTACGATTAAAAATGGAATGTTTAAATATTTTAGAAATTATTTCTTCTAGGGGGTTAAAATGGGGATAAAAGTTTGTAAAGAAAAATTGCCTTTTTAAGTTGTAAATATGGAAGTTGCTAATTAGTCTAGAAAAATAGAAAGTAGTAGTATTTCGAAATTTTATCCCCTAAGGGGTTAAAAGGGGAGATGAAAATTTGTATGAGAAAAAAATTGTCATTTCAGGGCTTAGAGGTATAAAAATTGGTATGTTGGATGTAGTATGTATGAGCTATGAAAACGCAACCACTCTATTATTCGTCAATGTTCTACGAAAATAAATTATTTATATGTTAGTAATTTTGGAGATTGTTTATGATATTTTAATTGTGTTTTTAATTATGTAATAAGAATCAAAATAACAATCATTATGATACTAGTCGTAGTGATATGTAAGCCAAGGCTAGTAGTACGTAGCAAATTGATCGTTTTCAATCCGAATACCATACAAAACTTCATTTTCACACATCAACTGGATAAAACATTAAATTTTGTAAATTTTCTTGAAAAATATTTTTGTTTCCATTTTTGATAATACATGTCTAAAACGAAGGAAAAATTCTTGCCTTACTTTTTTTATTACGGTTCTAGAACTATAATGAATCCATTATGGTTCAAAAACAATGTATAATTTAGACAATAAAATTGAGGCATTAAACATATATTTTATGCACTAGCAGTCTGGTAATTTGTTCAGAAGCAGAGATACCCAAAAACAAAATAAACACTATTAATTAAAATATAAGCAGTATGTTTACTGGATTGGTAATATTATTTTTTTTTACCTTAAAAAAACGAAGCTAAACTATTTTATTACTAATTAATTATAAGACGTATTTTAAATCTCGCTAAGTTATTTTTAAACCTTTGGTGAGTACTCTTTCATTAAGATTTCAATTTACGTTAAAAAGTCTCTTAGGAAGATCTGGATTTTAAAATTAAATTAGCCTAAATGGAAAGTAGCGGATTAAAAGCGCTAAATTAGTAACAATATTTGTGTATTTATTATTTAAAATACTTGAAATGGAAATCTTAAAATTTTTAAACGTTTAAGAGACCAATTTAAAATTGTATTATTTAAGAAACGTTCCGGACCTTTTGAAACGGAGCATATTTTGATTTTTGTTATATACATTTTTATAAAGACTGTCTAGCAAAAACATGCCTCTTGCATCCAAAAACTTTTGATTTTTACCACGCTTTATGAGCTTCAGCTTTATATATATATATATATATAATACTATATAATAATATATATAATATAATATATATATATTAATATAATATATATATATATATATATATATATATATATATATATATATATATATATATTATATATATATATATATATATATATATATAATATATATTATATATAATAAATTATATATATATATATATATATATATATATATATATATATATATATATATAATATATAATATATTATATATATATATATATATATAAATTTCGCAAAATAGCTGAGAGATCCCACTTTAATGTTAATAAGGTGTCGAGGCTCTTCTGTTCGCAACACATTCGTTAAGTCGTCGCGGCATTGATTGAATTAGGTGATTAATGTCTTCTTGGTGTATTGTATCCAGGCCATCTAAATTTGGTTTTATAAAGTCTTCAATATTTGTGGGGGGTGCGGTGAATTTTGCAACCTTCTTCCCGTCATGTCCCATACCTATGTGTTCGATGGGGGAAATGTCTCGAGATCGGGGAGGCCACTGAAACAAATTTACACTGGACGCTTCTAAAAAGTCTAAACTAACAAGTGCTACATGAGGGGTGTATTGTAGTGGATTTTGCAATGTTTCCAAAAAGGGAAGAAGATGTGGTTGCAAAACTTCGTGCATATAGCCCTGGGTAGTGATGCTACGTTGAATACACACTAATCGTGATCTGCTGCCATCAGCAATGGCACCCAATACCATAACAGTCACAGTGCGATGAATATGAAGTTAGATGGAAAACTGGACGCTCCGTATTTTACCACGTCTCCTTCTTACTCTTGCACGGCCATCATGTGTACCCAAACAAAATCTGGACTCATTGCTTAATACTATTAGGTGCGATTCCATATTCCATTAAAGTCGCTTCCTATTCCATATCAATCGTTGCCGACGATACTGTGGTATCAGAGGTAGTACAAGATGGGGACGGAATGAAAACAGTCCAAAAAACTTTATTGGGCGATAAAATGTCTTCATTTTTATTGCCATTAAACCACTTTTTCGCAACTGTCCTTGTTCTGGCAAATCGATCTCTAAGTGCCAGTTGCCTCAAACAATGATCCTTTCGCTCTGTACCTGTAACTCGTCAATTACGGCGGTCTTGGAACCACGCTCGACAACATCTCATTACCGACCTCTCTAAAACCCAGAAAGTTGAGTGAAATTAGGGCCTCTGCGAACTTAAGGCATGACAATGTAATAAAACAAATGGAACCAAACAAATCCAACTCAAAATCACTGAATATTAAGTAAACATATTTATATTGTTCGGATCCTGATATAACAAAAAATACCTTTACAAAAAAAGTACTGCTCGGAATGCCTTTAAAATTTTATTAGCATATACTTTCAAAATATTTACTATGTTTACAAGTTTTTACAAAATTCAATAAATAATTTTGGGTGTTGCATTTTCTGTGTTACTTAGTATATTTTTAATAAGCAAAACAATACCTTTTAATAAGCAACTCACTATCAAAGAGTCTACAACAGAAGCACCCCGATTTATATTTCAAGCAGACTAGATAAACAAATTTCGTAAAAGGTCACCAAATAATGAGCCCATTTATCATTACGCTTGTTTTTTTTACTAAACTTAAAGAAGCAGAAATATAAAATGCACACTTTGCCATGATAAATGTTACCGACTTGGCAATTCTGGACCGTTTTTTTCCCAATTTTGGGTAATTTGATTTTAAAATCCAGCTTCTCCGTTTTACGTAAATTCATATAATATTACGGTAAGAAAATTGTAAGAAAATTCCTAAAATTTGCTTTTTTGGATAATTTATAAGAAAATCTTAAAAGAATGTATAAAGAGATAGCCAAAGAATCAGTGTTGTCATTATGTTAAAATTTTTTTGTGGATAAAAGTTAAAATTTATAAAAAATATTCTAACGTAATTTATTTTCAAAAGGCCTAAATTTTAATTTTGGTCGTTTTTTTTTTAAAAAAAGGTAATTAAACAAATTAAAGAATAATATTTTTTATATACTACGTGACATAGAAAATACAACACCCAGAATATTTTATTAAATTTAAAAAAAAACTTTTTTGTCACATCAGGATTCAAACAATATGAAATGTTTACTTAATATTTAGTGATTTTTCTGTCTTGGATTTGTTTAATTACATTTGTTTTATTGCATTATGCCTAGAGTTCGCAAACGCTTCAATTTTACTTAAGTTTCCAAGTTTGAGAGGGGTAGGATAATCGGGTTACGTGAACCAGATTTTCTTTTAGAGAAATCGCTAATCAGGTGAATCGAAACAAAGCTACTGTAATGAGATGTGTTGAGCGAGGTTCCAAGAAGGCCGAAATCAACGAGTTAGAGGTTCGCTATTTGAGGGAACTAGCATTTAGAGATCGATTTTCCACAACAGTTGGGAACTAGTGGTTTGATGCTATTCGAAGAGCAATAATGATGGGGACAGTTTATCGGACAATAAGGTTTTTTGGACTGTTTTTATTCCGTCCCCATCTTGTACTACCTTTGACCCCACAACATCGTCGGCAATGATTGGTATGGAGTAGGGAGAGACTTGGATGGAATATGGAATGGAACTCAGTCGTATTCAGCAATGAGTTCAGATTCTGTTTGGGCACACATGATGCCCATGCAAGAGTAAGGAGAAGACGTGGTAAGAGACAGAACATTAAATTCTACATCAAACGGCATATTCATCGCATTATGGGAATTATGGTATGGGGTGCCATTGCTTTCGGCAGTAGGTCACGATTAGTGTTCATTCCAGGTAGCATGACTACTCTGCGCTATATCCATGATGTTTTGCAACCACATCTGCTTTCCTTTTTGGCAACGTTGTAAACTCCACTTTGTCAACCGAACAATGCACACTTTATCTAGCACGTATTAGTTTAGACTTTTAAAAAGCGTCCGGTGTAAATTTGCTTTAGTGGCCTCCTCAATCTCCACACATTTTCCCTATCAAACATTTATGGGATATGATGAAATGTTCGATGGAAAGAAGGTTGCAAAATTTACCCTTTACAAACATTGGATGCTCTACGAAACCAGATTCAGATGGCCTGGAATACAATACAGCAAGAAGACATTAATCACCTTGATTCAGCTTACTAACACCTCATTAATCACCTTATCCAATCAATGCCGCGATGACTTAAAGAATGTGTAGCGAACAGAGGATCTTCGACACAAAATTAACATTAAGGTGGGATATCTCAGCTATTTTGAGAAATTTTTAATTTAAATTTTAATCACTTTCTATTTAACAGTAGACCTATTAAGCGTAAAAGTGTGCTTAAAATAAGAGCACTCTTACTCGGTGTTGCATTTTCTTTATCACTTAGTATAATTATTAGATTAAAAAAAAATCTCTGTTATTTAACACATTTATAAAAATTGTCCTAAACATTTCTAATACGTTTTATTTGCAATAAATAAAATAATGTTTACTTTAAAACCGATTTAAAATTATTTAATCTTTTAGAATGTTTTGAATAAACCTTTGTTTTCCCTTATACAATTTTAAAGCGCTACGGCTTATAATTTGCTAATTTTGTTTAATGCTGGTTTAATTTTTAAATCAAGATTTTTATGAATATATATCTCATTTGCACAAAACACATTGCACATGTGGTCTAAAAAAATAACAATAGCTTTGCTGGCACCGATCTTGAAAAATAAATTTTGGGCCCCTAATTTGTTTTATATCCACTTTTTATTTCGTTTCTGTTGATTAATTTAGGGTGTAAGTATATTAAAAATATTATTTTATAATTTTAGGTTATTTTTTTTATTGATTTAATTTCTTAAATTTCATTTTAATAAACTCTTTTGTTTTTCCTAACTTTACCATTAATATGCTTTATACCATCGTAAAGTGTCCCAACATATTAAAAAAATAAATAAATAAATAGAGTATAATTAACCCTAAAGCTATTGGTACCCCTTGATAAAAAAAAATATAAAGTGATTTTTTTAAACTGAATGTTTGTAATTGTAAATAAAAAATGTTAAACGTCTCTCTTTAGACCAAACTTTTAAACTGAAATTATCCCAAATGAAAAATAACAGCTTAGGATAGCCCAAGTCGGCAACATTAATCATGACCGACCGAGTGTGCATTTTATATTTCTGCTTCTTTAAGTTAAAAAATAGAGGCGTGATGAAAAATGAGCTCATTTATTCCTGCCCTTTTGTATTACTCTTTCATCTAGTTTCTATGAAATATAAATGCCAAATTACTTTTTTAATAAAGGCTTTTAGAAAATTTTATCTGATTGCAAAAAAACTCACGTTTTCTTTGTTTCATTTCAAGACCTACTAAAATATACAAGGTCATTTTTTCAGTGGTATTTATCTTTCTAAAAAGAGATTTTAAAAATAATTTTAAAACTAAGGGTCATTAATTAATAAGAACCTTTATATCTCTTACAATAAAAAGCTGTGTAGATATTGTCCCAAATTCAACTCTCAGCATTGGAAACTCGGAAACTTAGAGATACGAAGCCGATTAAAGGGAGGCAAAGTTGCGCAATTTGATGCTGATCAAAATGCCACCTAAAAAAGTTTAAACATTTTAAATGTATCCGAAGCTTTAAAAAAAAATATTTGCGACTTTATTTTAACTTTTTGCGTTTTGACTCTATTTAAATAGATATAACAAAATACATTTTACATTCTCATTACTACTTTTTCTGTTTTACAAGACAGTGTTATTAGATTTACATACTGACGATTTGTCTTCGAGCTGCCATCACCATTTTTTTTTAATACGGCCCCGGTTTTTTACTACATATTTTAAGAGGTTCTAAGGTCTTAAAACCAATGATTTATCGCACTCATTCGAAAAATTCAAATTATTGGCAATTTCCATAGAAAACCATGTGTTAGAGAAAGACAGAAAATTGATTTTTGGTAGAAAAACATTACAACGATTTTTTCGAATAACTGTGATACATCATTAATTTTGGGATTCTAAAAGCTCTTAAAAAAATCCAGGGCCGTATTTAAAAAAAAAAGTTGATAATGGCAGCTCGAAGACAAAACGTCGGTGTGTAAATCTTATAACGCTGTCTTGTAAACAGAAAAAGTAGCAATAAGAATGTAAAATGTATTTAAATATATCTATTTAAATAGAGTTTAAAAAAAAATAAATCGCAAATATTTGTTGTTTTTTTCAAAAATCTTCGGAAGTATTTAAAATTTTTAAACTCCTAAAGTGGCATTTTGATCAACATCAAATTGCCCAATATTGCCTCCATTTAATCGACCTCGTATCTCTTTAAGTTTTTGAAATCCCAATGATGAGAATCAAATTTTGGACACCCTGTACATTACACGTGCATCAAAAGACATTAAAAATCTGTGGCCAAGTTCCGGTTGTATGCACGCAGTGTATATATTACACTTAACATTTTATTGTGTTTTTCCCTTATCATAACTTTGTTACTGTTCCATATAAAGGTATGAAATTTGGAATGTAAATTTACATGCGTATTTCTGAGATATTTCACTACGAAAATCGTCCATATTACTATTTACTTACTGACTAACTCCTTGATCTATCAAAGTTATGGGGCACTTTTTTGCATTTTGATGATTTCCTAAAACTTATTCCACATTATAAATACTTTAATATAATTTTAATGATTAATTATTAGTTATGAATTTAAACGCGAAGTCTATACGAAGTAGTAGTAATTAATGCCTTATATTTAACAGAGTTCTCTAGTCTCAAACTAATTAGTTCTGGAACAATGCTAGTTTTTATAATACGCATTATTCATCAAAGGCATAATAGTGACTATATAATTATGCTCTGGTCCGCATATCAACGTCAACGTTGAGTCGAATGACCAAGATAATTAATTACAAAGGAGCTCCGAATTTCATTTCTAAAATTAATTTTATAAAACACCAAAAATGTCAAATAAATGTTTTTATTTAATTATAGTAAAATAACATATAATAAAACATTGTGCGATTGTTAATAAATTAAAGCAGTTTGTAATACAATAAAAAATAATTTGGTTATAATATCTTATTCCACAAAAACACTTATGCATATAAGGGCCAAGTTTCTATCCAAAAATCTCGGCTTCTTAAGTACTGAGCTCTAAAATTAGACCAGGTTTTGTCCACAACTTTTTTCTACTTTTTTTTTGACTTGGCAAGCTTTTTACTGACTGTGTGTATTCTCAAATGTTTTTTTATTATTACACTGACACATTTCAAGAAAATTGTCTACAAGGTATTTAAAATTATTAAAAACCTACTTTTTTAAAATTTTAACACTCTGTATCTAAGATACCATGCATTTTCGGTGCCATATTTACAGTAACTTTTTTAGATTTCTTAATGAGGAAATACCTTTAGTAGGTGGTAGAGGAGCTTTTCCTCGTCTGAGGCGGCAACTTGCCCTTTAAAGGACTCGTAAAGTCTATGGGTCTTATAGATCCTATAGGACGTTTCGAGTTCTGGACGGGTGAGTCAGTTTTCCTTTTTCCTCTTCTTTTTTCTTTTTCTTCTCCTTTTTTTTCACTATAGAAAAATTTGGAAATATTGATGATGGCACACCCGAAAGTAAAATATTCCGGATGTAAAATATCCCTCCATTCTTCGTTCCTCGGGCGAGGAGTACATTGGGGGGGCCACCATCGAAAAGTTTGATATCATTTAATTTCAACGTGGGTTTAACTCCAACGTTAACTCTGTTCACCATTATCTTCAATCTTCCAAACCCCACATACTGTTTCTTATCGAAATCCAAATAAGTCCCAAACCATCAACCATCCACCTCCTTTTCCCAGGTTATAACTCGTTTCATCTTTTCGAACCCATGGTGGCGTTTGTGCTTTCGTTCGAAACGACCTGGTTTGTGCTAGGGTTTCTAACCTCGAATCCGGTAGGCCCGATATTCTTTGGCTTAAGCTTACTTTCAGATCTTCTACCAAATTTATCTGCTGTATATATCGGTCTCCGTCTGACAATTTCCACAACGAGTTCTTTGATTTCCTTTCAATAAAGATCGACAATATTATTTCTCAGTTTCCATTGGCCAACGTAATCGTCCTCGGGGATTTTAATGTTTATAATAAGGACTGGCTAGGCTCTACAAAAACTGATACACAAGGCAGAGCAGCCGAAAATTTCGCAATCAGCAACTCGCTTACCAATTTAAGTATGAAATCAACCTACTTTCCTAGAGTTTCCACCCATAATTCTAACACCCTAGATCTCTTTCTTACTTCCACCCCCGAACTCTACCAAGCATCAGTAACTGCTCCCCTTAGTCGCTCTGACTATGGTTTGGTCACCGTATCATACTCCACACATTCTGAGGCAACTGATCGCATGCCGCCACGAACCGTCTAGCACTACAACTCGGCCCATTAGGATGGTCTGAGAGATTTCGTTGCCAGCTACCCTTGGAATCCTACCTGCTTTTCTTCTCAAGACCCTTTCGAAATATATAAACAAATTACCAAAACAATTCAACTAGGCATTGAGACCTTTATTCCCCACATTAAAAAGAATCTTATAACTTCAAATCACAAACTGTGGTTTTCTAAATCCTGTGACAACGCCAGACTTTTAAAAATTCAAGCCCACAAAAAGTTTCTTCAAACCCCTAGTCCCGAAAATCGACAGGCTAGCATCGAATCAAGAAATCAATATAATCAGACGATCTCACAAGCAAAAGACCGTTTTAACAATCGGATAAAAAATAAAGTTCTCTCTTGCTCGAATGGCAATAAAGCTTTCTGGTCCTTTGCCAAAAATATTAGTCAAAACTTCTGCACAAATTCTTTTCCACTCCTAATCTCTGAAAATAGAATTGTTTCTACCTCTAAAGGAGAAGCCGAACTTTTTGCCAAATAATTTGCTGCCAATTCTACGCTTGATCCTCCTATTAATCTCCCTCTTCCAACAGTTGCCCCTGTTTCTCATAAAACGTCCGATATCATTTTTAAAGTCAAACAAATCAAGCGTATTCTTTCTTCTCTTAATACTAAAAAATCGTCTGGGCTGGATGGTATACTAGATATCGTCTTAAAAAATGTGCTCCATAGCTTGCACCTATCTAATGCGACACGGTTATTTTTTCGGAGAGTTGGAAAGCAGCACGTGTGCAACTTGTCCCCAAGAAAGGATCCAAAACTCTCCCTTCTAACTATAGACCTATATCTCTTCTTTTTGTTGTTTGCAAAGTAATGGAACAATTCATCAATTCTTAAATCTTAAAGTATCTGGAAAAACACAAGAATCTACATGATAGACAGTATGGATTCTGTTACAGAAGATCCACAGCTGATCTTTTTTTCTTTGTCTTACACAACTGGAACAAGTCCCTTGAGTTTCTTGGTGAATCCCAGATCGTTGCTCTTGACATATCCAAAGCTTTCGATCAGGTCTGACATGACGGGCTTTTTAAGAAAATACGGTTTTCCACCTAAGCTTTGCTCTTGGCTCTTCAGTTTTCTTTCTAATCGACGTATATCAGTTACTGTAGATGGTCATTCTTCCAGCTTCTACCAAATTAATGCTGGGGTGCCTCAGTGCTCAGTGATGGCACCCACGCTGTTTTTCCCACACATTAACGATCCTCCCTCTCTTTCACAATTAATCCCATTTATTGTTTTGCTAACGATAGTACCCTCCACTCCAGTATTCAATTTCTTAAGCCACCATGTAATTCTGATTTGAAAAACAAGCGCAGGTCAATGCAGATATCTCTTCCACAAGACCTCAAACTTATCTTGGATTGGGGCGCAAAAAATCTTGTTCAGTTTAATGGCTCGAAAACAATGTTTGCTGTCGCGGAAAAAGTCTGCCACTGCTCATCCCTTACATATGAGCGGCCAAGTTTTGAAGAACAAACGAGGGTTTAATCTTGTAGGCGTTACTTTTGAGAACAACCTCAACTGGCACAAGCACATTTCATCCATAGCCACGGCAGCTTCAAAAAAGCTTGGATTTCTCTTTTGAGCCAGAAAGTATTTCTCTTCTTCCAATCTGTTTAATCTGTATGTATCCCAAATCAGACCCTCTTTAGAATATTGTTCTCATATACAACCCTTAGCATTCTGTACTCCATTCAAAGAAGAGCCGTTCTTCTTATTAATGATCCCATGGTTACAGATGCCTGCCCACTGTCGAACTGTAGGGGTCTGTCGCTATTCTATAGGTATTTTTACGGCTTCTGCTCAGAGGAGTTGGCCAGTTTAATTCCATCTCTGGCAGAGCAGAGCAACACGTAGCGCAACCTTTATGCATCCTTTTACAGTTCAGTTAGAGAGGCCCCGAACTTCCCGCTTTCTTCGTTCCTTTATCCCTAGAGTGTCAAGACTATAGAATCTGCTGTCCTTCTCCTCCCAGTCTTCAAATATATAAGTCGCGTGTGAACAAACTTTCTTTCAGCACACTTAAGACACCCACCAGTACTTAGGAATCAGCCTTCGTGCACTGTCCCAAAATAAAAAAAAACCTCGTTAAATTTGGCCGTGCATTTTTCAAACACTTTGTATGCATACTAAATTTGGTGGGTTATAACCAGAATGTATATTTCAAAAAGTTCTCTTTGGGTTACTCGCCTGGAGAGTTTCTAAAGAATGGGACCACTTCGGTCCTGGTTCCGGGCTATAGCGAACTAAGTGTGCTCAGTCCTATTGACCCCTATGAACTGGCAGATCGCTATACTTCGGGACCATAACCGAAGTGGTCCCATTTTTTAGAAATTTCCAGCAAAAACTTTTATTTGTGCAAGGGTATTTTAAAAATAGGATTGTTTTAGAATATAAGGACGTGGAAATTTAACTTTGGAATGGCTTACATTTTTAGTTTTTCCTAATACGGATTGTGAATAGGTACATACAGTGTAACTTCGAATAAATTTAATAAATGAGAATAGTTTTAGTTGCGCTCTTTTTAGTCTGGTCAAGAAGTGTGTTTCCTGCAAAAATAGTTAGAAGGCTTTAAAAAATATGAGCGATAGCTCATTCGACGTGGAATGCAAATCCATGAAAGGCATTTTGATGATTTTTTCTGCCAATAAAAATTGCAATTGTTAAGCCAAAAGCCGAAAAAAAGCCATTTCGATTTTGCTGATAACTCAAAAACCATAACAGATAGCAAAAATTGCGAAAAAATATTCTTGAAGAGAAGGAAAATTCAGTTAAAAAGTATTAACTTCCGAAGTTTAATATCCATTATTTTTAATTTTAATTTAACTGAAAATGAGCCCCCGCGCGACATTTTTGGTTGTGCGCTCGGCGTCAAAAGCGAGTGCGTCACACAAAATATTTTTTTAGGGTATTAAATATTCATGGAAAATTTTTTAAAAATTCTGGTGTATTTAAAACACCTTAAAGAATTTATCCCCCGTTGAAAATTTAATCAAAAGTTTGTTTTTCAACAAGTTAGACAATAGTCAATTAACAAAATTGTTTCGAAATTTCGTTCTCGTTGTACATTAAAAAAAAATGCTTAAATAATTGTCGTATAAATTTTTCGCTTTTTTATAATAATGTTATAACTTTGACAAAAATAAAAAAATCAGAATAATATTGTCAGTTATAAAATTATGATAGACTAAGCATTAATTTTTTTAAAGCCTTTATGGCGTGATTTTGTTAGGTGTGTATATAAGAAGAGATGAAAGACGCGAATACGATAATTATTTAAACATTTTTTTAAATGTAGAATGAAGATAAATGTTTAAAACAATTTTGTTAATTATCACTTGTCTAAATTGTTGAAAATAACTTTAAGTTAAATTTTCAACAGGAATAAATTGTTTAAAGTGTTGTCAATTCACCATAATGTTTTTAAATTTTTAAAATAATATTTAATAGAGATCGAACGCTGTTAGAACAACACCGATACGTCACGGTTTTATACGGGTTTGGCATACGAGACCGTGACGTATCGGTGTTGTTCTTACAGCGTTCGATCTCTACCCTAAAAAATATATTAAGTGTGACGCCCTCGGTTTTGACGTCAAGCGCGTAACCAAAAAGATCGCGCGGAGGTTTTATTTTCAGCGTTAAATTAAAACTATAAATAATGGAGATAGAACTCCTTGAGTTTTTTATCTGAAATTTCCACCTCTTCAAGTATCTTTTCTGCCATTTCCGCTATCTCTTATGGTTTTTGGGTTTTCATCAAAAATCCAAATGGCTTCTTTTTATTTCGTTTTGTGTTAAAAACAAATGTTATTTTTATTGGCAAAAAAATATTCTCAAAACGCCTATTTCAAATTTGCATTTCGCGTCGAATGAGCTATCGCTCATATTTTTCAAGGCCTTTTAACTATTTTTTGCAGGAAACACACTATTCGCCTAGACTAGGTCTACAAAAGAAATATTTATACAAAATCAAAGACAATTGTAGTTACCACTATAGACACACAGAACAATGTAAAATTTTTGGTAATAGGTTTGGACGCTCGCTTGCTGAGATTTCTTGAGCGAGCGTCCATCGAGAGAATATACGTGCACACGCTACTGTATAAACGAACACTGTTGCCAAACCAATAAAAGAAGTAACAAACAGTAGGAATTATTTCTGTCGAAAATAGGCTTCGAATTTATATTCGTTTTAATATTCTTAATCTTATTTTTTTTATTTTTTTCTTTACTAAATAATAAAATTTTAATTGTTTAAACTTGTACTGTGGGGAATTATTTCCAAATATATATTTATACCTAGTATAAGAATACACGTTTGTAAACATGATTTTAAATTTTTACAAATTCTATTTTTTTATTATAAGACATCCTTACATAACAAGAAATGTATGTATAGGCTCATCTAAATTTATTTAATTTTTTTTATAAATAAAATTCAAATAAACGCATGTATTTTTTGGTTTATTGCTATTTGCAAATAAAGTGAGAATTATTAATTAAAGTGTGGCCATCAAAGAAGCAAAAAACGGCTAGTTTTTTGGAGTTAAATAAAAAAAAAGTTTTTGTTTAATTCATAGCATATCGTATTGCCATTTGTGCGTTGTGATTTGTATGTGTTTTCCCTGTGGTAATTAAAATTTGTATTCTTGTTAAAATGTCGGGAAATCTGTCAATATTATGACTGCCGAGTGAGTCGAAGAGCAGATAAAGTTAGGCTTTTTCGTTTTCCCAAGAAGAATAGTACACTATGTAAGCAACTGATTATAAACTGTGGTAAGTATTTATCTATATATATATATATATATAAAAATTATTTATGATCGACACCTAAAATTTAATCGGTGTTTAGAGTAACCTTTTGATAGTTATTAATTCAAATATTTGATATTTAAAAGAGTGACCGCAAAAATCGCTTAAAAACTGCCTGTTTTTTTATTTGTTTATTCATTTAGGAAGAGCAGTGCTTTTCGTTTTTTGCAAATTTTTAAAAATCACTTCTATTTAGGGGTTGGAAAGATGACAAATCTAAAAAATTGCAAAAATACAGTGGTATTAAAAGTTATTCTTACTGCAATTTTTGTTTCAAATGGACCTTACTTTAAAAATTGCAAAAAAATCAGACTTTTTGGACATATCTAATAAAAAATAAATGTATATGATAGTCAACCACCCTTTATTAAGGGTAAAACTACCCTTATCAGTGAGAAAAAATGAATGTAATCCTAGCTTTTACAAAAAAGTCTTAGCTTCGTATTTTTTTTTTTTTTGATCCAAGTATAAAAAGCAGGTGTACCTAGATCACTTTTAACCAAAACCATCCCTGGGGTAAATACATTGTTATATTTGAGATATTCCAAAACATCCAAATATATTTTTTAATATTTTAAAAGTTTTATATGATTTTATACATTTAAGGGGATGAATTTACCCCCTTGCAAGGTAGCTTTGATTAGAAATGAACTCGAAAAACCTAAGAAGGCCTATTTTATACATCTGTGATGAAAGATATGAGGCCCAAACGCTTTTTGCATAAGCTAAGATTTTATTCTGTTTTTCTGATAATGCGGGTTTCTTTACCCTTAATTATAGGAGTGGTTCATTATCAAAACTCACTCTAAACTGTCCATCATATTTGAGATATCCTAAAACATGTAAATATTTTTTTTACAATTTTAAGTTGTATATGATTTTCTACATTTTAGGGGATGAATATACCCCCTTGCAGGGGCGGTTTTGGTTAAAAGTAAACTAGAAAAATCTAGTTACACCTGGTTCATATACTTGGATCAAAAAAATACCAACTAAAAATTTTCTTGAATAAGCTAGTATTTTATTTAATTTTTTCTATTTATAAAGTTAGTTTCACCCTTCGAATAGGGTAGTTGATTATCATAAACATTTATTTCTTATTAGACATGTCCTAAAAAATCCGGTGTTTTGCAGTTTTTGAAGTTGTATACGACTTTATATATTTTAGGGGATGAGCAATGCAAACCCACACATAGTTTATGGGGGTTGGTTAACAACCTTTTTAGGGATGAAAATGTATTATTTCATTTTTCCAAGGTCCATTTAAAACAAACATCTCAGTGAGAAGAAACTTTTAATACCACTACAATTTTCGCAATTCTTCGGATTTGGCAATTTTTTAACCCCCAAATGGGGGTGATTTTTTAAAATTTGCAAAAAAGGAAAAGCAATGCTCATCTTAATTTTTTGCAACGAGTATCTAATTTAGTAAAAAAAATTATATTTGCATGTTTTTTCTTACCTCTCTGTAAATTGTGAAAAAAAAAACAGGCAGTTGTTGCGGTTACTCCTTATGATTACAAACAAGGTTCTATATTTATTTTTAGGACTGAAATAAATTTTAAAAAATTAAGTTTCGGGGGGATCGGAAGCAAATTACACCGGGAAATATGGGAAACAATTTAGGTCGTGCGTTAATTTTAATTGGATAGTGATTTTTTTTCTAATTCAATTATATTTTATATTCCTGCTTAAATAATCCGTATATTTAATTTGCACGGTACCTTTGAAGCATGGGTAAGATTAATAAAAATGTAAAAGGTAACGGAGCGCGGGATTCGAATACTCCATGTTTGTACTGCAAAATCCAGTTTGAATTGAAATCGTATCTTCTCCTTTTTTCGAGATTTACAAAAAAATCTTTTAAATTTTATAGAAATAATTTTATTTATTTTGAAAATAAAAATGCCTTTATTTAAATTTTGCAATTTCTAGTAATTTGTTTCATATTTCACGTGTTAAGGCAAATATATATTTTTTTAAATATCAATTTTAAAATTTAACAAAAAAAATCCAAAAAAAATTTTTAATCGAAAAATTAACATTTTTAATTTTTTTATTACTTTATTTTCAATAAACTTAAAAAATAAAAATATTTGTCTTTTATATTGTTCTTAATAAATAGGTTTTGCGTAATATTTAAAAACTATACAATTTAGACCCAGCAACCTTTATACTACGTAAATAAAGTTTTATAATAAAAGTACAATAAATATAAAAGAGCTGATGTGACGATTATTTTTTTATAACTGTATAAAATTGCTCAAAAGTCTGCTCTTTTTTGAAAAAATTATAGGACCTGTAATTTGATTTATATTATTGTTAATAATTTTTAAATATTTTTAAGTAGCTTTTCCTTAACCCCTTGGGCTGACTAGCCAACCTATAGAAAATTTTAGTTCCATTCAGGACTTTTAAAACACTCTGTATTTAAATTTCGTATTAAATGATGCCCAATTGCACAATTATTACCCTTTTGTTTAGATAAAAAAGTTAAATTCAACGAAAACTCTAATGTTATTTTATATTAACAATAATAATTTATTTATTCACTAACAGCGCAGCGGTGGCGTACTGGCTAGCGTACCACCCCATTAAATAGGCCTTACGAGGGATTTTTTTTGTTTGTGGTTTTTTGCATTTGATTCGTATGAACGGCTACAAACTGGATTTGTGTATTAAACCGCATTTAAATCCATCTTACAGTACAAAAAAATCATCATGCATTACTTCGTTTCTTCGACTAATACCTGTGCAAAAAGCAGTGTGTGCGGAGGGAACCTACGCTTTAAATAGACTATGACACAGTAAGAAGTCAAAGCGGCAATAATCTAATAAAATTCGATTGTCGGCAAAAAGTATTTATGCAAAGGGACTGGGCGTCTATAGTGATAACTACAATTGTCTTTGACAAAACGTAGCAAATTTAAGATATGAAGTTATCGATGATTTTTAAATTGGAACCCAAATTTTTTTAAATTATTTTTTATGGGCATATCAAGTTATACATAACTGCCCAATTTTAAATTTTCCTTTGGCGAGATATTAAAACACAAATTTTTACATTATTTTGATTTGAAAAAAAATCATACGACCTTTTTTTTGTTTGCAACGACATTTTACGTTAACAAATGTGACGTTTCAATATACAGGGTGCGCAATAAAAAGTTTTAAAATTTATTTTTGGGAATTTCTAAATTTAAATATGCGAGGATCGAAAATCCCTTATCCCAAATTTTCAGCACGTTTTGAAAAAACGTTATCAATGTGAAAGAGTTAGGGTTAATTATAGGTATTTTTTTAAATATTTTACAAAGGATGTGGAAAAAAATGAAATTGGGTTCTGGTTTAAAAAAATTATCAATATGTCATATTTCAAATTTGGGACATATTGTATAAATGTTTTTTACATAGAAAAAAGGACAATAAAGAATAGGGTTCTAAGCATTATCCCAAAAATTAGCTTGTTTTTGATTTATTGAATTTATTCCAAGTTAAAGACTCACCACATCAATGAATAACGCTGATTCTCTTACCACATATCTGCCTTCTTTCGCTATATTTTATCGTAACTTTTTATAAAATCTTAAAATTGCCCAAAAGTTATTCATTTGTAACTAACAAGCACATGCGGTTTGTTTAAATGAAACCACAAACCGTATACGTTACATGATGATTAATGGAAGGCGTCGGGAAAAATCAGAAATATTTGGACCAAAAATCCTTATAAACTTCAAAACAACAGAGCACAAATGTTGGAAACTAGAATTTCCATATATTCGACCCTCGGGAGTTTGCATTTTATTCGTATACGACCAAATGTGAACGATAAAGTAGGTCAGATTAATATTGTTCATGCTGCAGCCAACGGCATTGGTACTTAAATTTAAGGAAATATTTAAGAAACTGGATGAAAAATAAAATTAGGTGATAAAGTTGTATTGTTTTATGTTACAAAAGAATTGTTTCGTTTTTTTGTACTTATAGCTTAATTTTTGTCATACATTAGTGGAATAAAAAAACGAATATTTTAGAGCTGGAACTATCTAGCTTACGTATCATAAGACCTTTATGATTTTCGTGGATGTCCTTAGGAACTTAGGATGTATGTGTATGTGTATCTTGATTTAACTCCATGAAAAACACACACAAAGAACACAGCACAGCCAATTAAAAGTGGATCCCACCAAAACACGAGTTTTTGTCACTCTTGTTTCTTTTGGCAGGTTTTTTACTGATCTGCAAAGCTGGGATGGATCTTTGGAAAAAGGAATCGATTTACGGATCCAGATCTTCGTAAAGGAGTCAAATTACCAATACGAGTCATTATTTCTTTTTCAATTAAAAATGAAATCAAATCCAGGGAATCGATTTCTATTTATCGAATTGCAAATCCAGATCTTCTTTAGTTTTTATACTTACAAATGGTAACTATGATACAAATGATGCTACATAATCCAGATGATAATTCAAGCGTCAAAGATTTTAGCACGGAGCCCGAACCCCGAAATATAATTTTAGCATCATTTTAAAGTGCTTTAACTTTTAGCCAAATTAGTTTTTGGTAAATATTCATCAAATTTAAATATGTATATTTCTAAGATCAACATGAAACCACTCTTAAATAAAATATTTTTCAAATTGTATTCCAAAACTTGCGATGCTAGATATTTATGAGGTTTTTTAATGTAATTCTTTGGATAACCTTAAGAAACTCATAAATTGGACATCTTATTGTAACCTTACATTTTCAATAAGTTTCACAAGTACCGTTAAAAATTTCTTTGCTTGCGAAATATTAAAATTTTAAATTTATTTTTGTGAGAAACCCTGAATAGAAATTTTATTAATATGTCCCATTTAAAAGACCTTCAGGGTTATCTAAATTCTAAAGGATAAAAAATTATAAAGATTTAGCAACTAAAACTTTGAAGATCGTTTTTGGATACCACACTCTAGGGTTACGAAAAAAAATGTTTTATTTAAATGTTGTTTCTCTGGACCTAAAAAACAACATGTTTGGTTTAAAATTATCTATCTTTATTTCCGAAAATCATGCTGATTAAGAGTCTTAGGTAAACATTTGTAAATTTAAAATGGAAGATTCAAAATGGCGTATATTGACAATTATAAACCCATTTGTCTCATATTAGAAATATAAGAAATCAATTCTTTTTGAAATCAGTTCCCTTTAAAAATCAATCGATTCCAAATAATTTTAAAATTGTATAACGAATCCGGATCACGGATCCTATTTTTAAAAAGTAATCGATTTCAGCCTTCGGATCCTTGGAAAGGAATCGGTTCCTGGATTCGATTCCAAAAGGATTCGATTCCTACCCAGCTCTGCTGATTTGTAATAATGAATGTTCTTTTTTATTAATACAGACCGTTGTTTTTTATTAATAAAGACATATCATTAAAGAACTTGTCAAGTCAAAGAGGAGTGGAACTGTGATTTGTCAATAGTAAAACTTGCGATTTAGAAAATCAAATATTTTAGAAACCCCTTGACATAACGTTTTTAATTTTTTCACAGATAATTAAAATACCTGTGTAAAACACATTAAATCTTATACTTTTATGTGAAATGATTACGAAGGTATAATAGGGAGAAAATCCACTAAAACCTGTTATGTTATATACACACTGATGCGCCAGGTCGGTACTTGGCATGGCGCGCTAATGTGCGCCTAGGTTAATATAATTAACAAAAAGTTGTCTGTCAAAAAAATTGCTTTTTCAAATAACATCTGCAGTTATTTTCTAAACCTTACTACTTCTAACCTAATATTTAGAATAAAGAATATGTATATATAACATAAATGGAAAAAAAAACTAACGATATTACATTTTAGATAAAAATGATTAATAGTTGCATTAAAAAAAGGAAACAATAGAGGAATTAAACAGAGTAAATAAAATAACATACAAAGTACAAACATGCTTACAAACTATTTGTAAGTAATATCTCTTTACAATAATTTAAAATTATTAAAATAAAACAAATCAACGCCATGAAAATTATTATTATAATTTCTTAGCAACCTATCAACGAAAGAGGTAAAACTATAATAAGTGCGATGTAAGTTTTAATGAAATAACTGCCTTGTACGAGTAATTATTTGCTTAACTCTTAAATTTCTTTTGGGCAAAAGTGTGTTCTTCCACATTTAACGGAAAAATTTAATGTAGTTTCTAACAACATTTAATTTATCCAGTAAACTTATAATATACGAGTATGACGTTCATTACTTCGTCAAAGCGTAAAATTTATATTATTTTAGTTTTACAATTACTGCTAAACTGCTGCTAATATTAATAATTATTTGCGTTCATTACACAGAAAATTTTAAATTGAAAATTTAATTAGTGTGATGTAAGTTTTCATAAAATAACTGCCTTGTACGAGTGGTTCTTTGCTGATCTCTTAAATTTATTTTGGATAAAAGTGTGGAAAAGTCAATACCATATTAAGTGACTCACCGAATCAATAATTTATAATTTTTGTGTGTTCTTCCATATTTAACGAGAAAATTTAATGTAGTTTCTAACATCATTGAATTCATCTAGTAAAACTATATTTTAATATATGACATTAATTACTTGGTCAAAGCATAAAAATTACATTATGCTGCTAATATTATTAATTATTTGCGTCCATTACACCGAAATATATTAAAAGAGAAAATTTTTAATTAGTGTTTCCTAGCAATAAACATTTTTTAAGCCAAATAATTTAACAAACAACTTCGAAAATTCGACTTTTCTGTTTGTATATATTTCATCTAAAGCTAAAAATATTTGGCTGTATATAGTGAAATTTTTGCAAATAAAGGTATATGAGAACTAATCATTTACAGAAAACTTTATTTAGGGTTAAACAAAACTATAATTAAATCGTGCAATATGTGGAAAAGTTTTTAGTGTTGTTTTCTGCAGCAACATAATTAAAATAAAAGTTTCATATTTGATTTATTTGTTTTAAACTTCATTACATTTTATACATATTAAAGTTAAATTGGGGATATCGAGTCAATTCCAGCTGAGAAAATTATTAAAATGGATAAAATATCATTTTATTAAACACTTGTAAAAACATTATTAAAAAAAAAATAGCTGGCACCAGAGCTGGGTCGGATCTTTTAAAATAGGAATCGATTTACGGATCCGTATCCTCGTAAAGGAATTAAATTACCAATACGAATCACGATTTATTTTTAAATAAAAAAAGAATCGAATTCAGAAAATCGATTATCATTATACTTACAAATGGTAACTACGATACGAATAATACTACATAATTTAAATAATAAATCAAACGTTAAAAATTTTAGTATGGAGCCCGAGCAACGACATCTTAGCCTCATTTTAAAGTGCTGTAACTCTAAGCCAAATTAGTTTTTGCTAAATATTTTTTAAATTTAAATATGTTTTTTTTTTAATCAAAATGAAACCACAATTAAATGACACAATATTACGAACTGTATTTCAAACTTGCGATGCTAGATGTTTATAAGGTTTTTAGATGTGATTCTTGAGATAACTTTAAGCAACTTATAAATGGAGCATCATGTTGTAATTTTACAGAAAGTTTCCCAAGTCCCCCAGAATTATCTCAAGAATAACATATTTAAAAAATATGAAGATCGAGCGGTTAAAATTTTTAAGATAATTGTAAATAAAATTTATGCCCGTTTTTGGATACCACACTTAATGGTTATAAAAAACAATATTTCATTTAAATGTTGTTTCTTTGGACCTACAAAACAATATATTTTGGTTAAAAATCACATGTTAGGTGTGTTTCCTTATTTAAAGATTTAAATAGGCAGATTTTTAAAACTTTTCTTTATTTTCGAAAATCAATCTTATGCTGATTAAGAATCTTAGGTAAAAGCTTGAACATTTAAAATGGGAGATTCAAAATCGTGGATTATGGTATTTATAAATCTATATGCCTTAAATTCAGGATACAAAGGTTATTTGCCGGTGCTAGGTCAAAATTTGAAATTTGAAATGGCGTGTTCAAAATGGAGGATTTTGGAATTTTATAAACCGATTTGTCTCAAATTAGAAAAAAAGGAATCAATTTCGGATTATTTTAAAATTAAAGAATAAATCCGGATCACGAAGTCTATTTTTAAAAAGTAATCGATTTTAGCCTTCGGATCCTTAAAAACGAATCAATTCCTGGATTCGATTCCATAATTTGATTCCTACCCAGTTTTGGCTAGCACAAACGATTATGGATTTTAAGGTATTTAAAAATATTTGAATACTCCCTACTCAAATTTAAAAAAGAATCTAAATAATTGAAAAAAGTAAGCCGACTTCATACTCTAGCAGTCACGATATCAAGAAAAAGCAAACCGTTTAAAAATAAGAACCCTTAAGGCACCTTTTTTGTTTTTTTGTACAAATTTGTTTGCTTTATACTTCTTTTGTGAATAAATTGGATTATTTGTTTTAAATAAGATCCCACCAAAAACACTTATATCGAATAAGGGCCAAGTTCGAATTTTTACAGATATAAACGTAATGATTTACTATTTAAATGAATTTGTTTAGTAATCTTAATGCTACTTTTTTCTGTAAAAAATAATTTATCTTTGTAGTAGATAAAAAAAAAGATGAAAATAACTAGATATACTAAATGACATAGAAACCCGAACTCCCAGTAAAAATAATTTGTTTTCAAAAACTTTTTGTTTACAAGTTTATAATTACAAAGACAATATTAAAGATTAGTATCATAGAGATTGTCAATGATCGTGTTTGAAAACGTTGTTACGTTGTTTGCAAGTATTAATAATGCCCGGAGTGAGAAGAAATGCAAATTATCGCCAATTAAGCGAGTTTGAATGGGGACGAATAGTTGGATTAAGAAAGGCTGGACTTTCATACCGGGATATTGGTGCTAGACTGCAAAAAAGTTTAAATACTGTGGTGAGATGTTGTCAGACATGGCTTCAAGAAGGCCGAACACAAAGAGCCAAAGGCACAGGACGAGTTTGCAGAACAACACCTCTTCGAGACCGCCGCCTAAGATTGCTAGCTTTACGAGATCATTTCTTCACAACCAGCGCAATTGCAAACCAGTGGTTTACAGAACATAGAAGGCAAATTGAAATGAGATTAGTTTATCGGCGAATGAGAATTTTGCTCTTATTTTATTCCTTCCTCACCCTAACTCGAAAGCATCGAAACAATCGACTGCAGTGGAGTAGAAAACGACTAGCATGGGACCAGGTATGGAACTCAGTGGTCCTTAGCGAAGAATCACAATTCTGTTTTGCAATGCACGATGGTCGAGCACGAGTAAGAAGGCGACGTGGAAAATGCCGTGATCCCCAATTTTTAGTTAAGAGGCATGTTTATCGTACTGTTGGGGTTATGGTGTGGGGTACCATTGCTTACGGATCTAGGTCTCCTTTAGTCTTCATTAGAGGCAGCATGACCGCTCAGCGAAATAGTAGAGCCACATTTAATTTTATGTCTTGGGACTCTCCAAAACCAAACTTTCCCACAGGATAATGTCCGACCACATGTGGCAAAAGTAACGTTGGACTACTTTAAACATGCCGAAATTAAATTGCTGTCATAACCATCACGGTCTCCCGATTTGTCCTCTATTGAACACGTGTGGTACATGATCGATAAAAGACAATATTAACAGCCACATTAAACTCTGGTGCACTTCGACACGAGGTTGAGGTGACCTGGAATGACATATCACAGGATGATATTGATCACCTAATTAGAAGTATGCCTAGACGCATTAATGAATATGTAAGACATCATGGCGCATAAATACATTATTAAACAAATCAAATAATAAACTTAGTCTCTCTTTAAAAAACTGGATTGTAATTTTAATCATTTGCTTACTACGACCATCCTGATATTTGTGTAAAATATTACTGCAATAAAACCATTTTTACTGGGTGTTAAGATTTCTATGTCACTTAGTATACAGGGTGGTCCTTAAGGACGTTTCGATATTAAAGGGGGTCATTCTATGAACAATTAATTCTTAGGAAAAAAGTTTATATGAACCTAGTTCCGCAAACGCTTCATTTGCAAGATACAGGGTACTAAAATTCGCATTTTTTTTATTCGCCAGAAACATATTAACCTAATTTATTTAAACTTGGTACATGATATCAACACCTCAAGCTTCGTATGCTAATATTAAAAATTTGTGGGACTCACCAGTAGCGTAGATAATAAAAATCGACCAAGGTTTTCTTACGGAATCGATGATACGCCACTGACTTTTTCAAATTGTGTCGACCTTTTTTAATGTCCCAACTTAAAATACACAAAAAACGTTTCTTGTTTTTTTTTTGATACAACGGCCCATTGTATAGCCGTTTTTGAGAAAAAAAAATAAAATACATCAAATGCGTTTATTTACATTAATTAAGAATACAAAACAAATAAAATATAGGAGGATTTTTTTTTGCTTTTATTGTAATTACAATACTATACGGTACTATACAAATAAAGGGTATTAACTTTGGTAACACAGTAACACTGTACAGAGACGGTTTCGTTCAAGAATAAAAAATTATATTAACAAACACCAACAAAAAAAAATGGGCAATGAATTATTGAAACATAAAAACTACAATATGTGTTGAAAATAACGACCATTTACATACATGCTTCTGTTCTCCTTCTAAGAGACTCGCGGACACGCGGAAAAATACCAGGGGAATATCGATTTATTTCACAAGAATTTACTATGCGATCTCCTAGGTTATTAACGGTTTCAATTGGCCCAGAATAAACTAATGTTTTAAAGTGTCCTCACAAAAAAATGTCTAATTAATTTAACTTAGGTCATCTTGGTGACCATGGCTGGTTTGGTCCTACCGCACCCCGACCAATCCAGGGATCTTCATGTTCCCTATTCAAATATTCTTTTGCCGTCAAGCTAAAGTGCGCTGGAGCCCCATCGTGCATAAACCATATTTGATTTCGATCCAATAAAGGCAAGTCTTCGGGAAGTCCAGGCAATTCAAATTCAATAAAACGTCGATACGTATTTCCATCGAGTCTTGGTGGGAGAAAAAAGGGTCCAATAAAAAATTGCCAACAATACCAGCCCATACATTAACAGAAAATTGGTGTTGGTAATGAATTTCTACTATTGCATGTGGGTTTTTCTTAGCTCATTAATGGTTATTATAAAAATTTTGAATGTCATTTCTGGAAAAATTGGCTTCATCAGTAAAAAGAATGTGACTTATGAACTCGGGATTTTCGGCTGTTTTCTGAGTTATCCACTGACAAAAATAAACGCGCCGTGGAAAATCGTCCGGTCACAATACCTGTACCCTATAAATATGGTATGGATAAAGTTGACAACCTTTAAAAATTCTTAACACCGTTTGGTGACTTACGTTAAGTAAAAGGCCACTTTTCCTGGTGCTTGTTTCAGGATGAGCGGTTATTTCGTTCAACACAAAATCCTTGAGTTCAGAAGTTCCGATATTATTAACATTCTTAGAAAAAGTTCCTGTTTCTCGAAGACTTCGATGAATATTTGATTTTTTTTTTTTTGACAAGGTATTTGCCGCTAATGATATGTGTCATGGTAAATACGATGCGCTTCTGCTGCATTGCTATTGGCACGTCCGTAAATAAAATGCATATCTGCGATTTCTTCGTTTGTGAAATCAGGCATATTAACGATTTTAGAAAAAACCAACTTATGTCTTATAAAAAGCAAGTTAAACTGAGCAATATTATGACATAACGTTTTTACAACAAAAGTTCCACTTTAAAACTGTCAAAAACTAATGAATGCAGATTAAATGGAGATGTTATGCTACGTTTACACGTTTGCCATGGCCTGGCAAGCGCCGACAAGCTCCAAGCCTTCACAAACGCTTGGATGCCGTTTACACGCTTGCAAGTGCGTTAATTTGTGTTCAATAACCACACCTGCCGGGATCAAAGGCAAGCTCTTGCAAGCTCACGCAAGCCAAGCCAAACACCCCTTTCACACGGTTGTGTTTTGTGGAGCCTTGTCGTGACTTGCCAAGGGTGAAAACGTAGCATTTGACGTCGTTTTTTTAAATACGAGATATAGAACAACAAAAAATAAAGAAAAAATTGTTTATATTTGATTTGTTTTTTTATTTTAAGTCATTCTAAATAAACGTACATGAAATAAAAATGTTAAGATGTATTTTATTTTTTTGCTCAAAAACGGCTCATTGTATCAAAAAAACAACCAGGAAAATTTTTTGTGTATTTTAAGTTTAGACATTAAAAAAAGCCGTCAAAATTTAAAAAAGTCAATGGCGTATCACCGATTCTGTAAAAAAACCTTGGCCGGCTTTTATTATTCACGCCACTGGTAAGTCCCACAAATTTTTAATACCTGCAAAATATGGAGTTTGAGGTGTTGTTATTATGTACCAAGTTTAAATAAATTAGGTTAAGATGTTTCTAGTAAATAAAAAATATATTTCTTTTGCGAATTTTAACACCCTGTATCTTGCAAACAAAGCGTTTGCGGACCTAGGTTCATACAAACTTTTTTCTTTAGAATTGTTCATAGAATGACTCCCTTTAATATTGGAACGTACTTATGGACCACCCTGTATTTATGATAGAAAGCCCCCTTAGCGTTTTTTTCTTTTAAAAATTAAAAGATATACATAAGTATAATTAAATATGGTTAATCTTTTATAAAACTTATTATGTTTTTTTTTGTTTTCAGGAACAGCAGATACCCTATTCTTATCACATGAAAGTGAAGTTAAGCAAGAAAACGACAGCCTAAATTTAATTTGTAGCGATAAAGTCAGAGGAGAAAGGGCAGTATGGTGGGGACCTAAAAATAAAAAATTAGGTAATTCAGTTAAAATAAAATATATCTATATTTAAGTAAGTCCAATATAAAATTGTATTTTTTTTTTAAATCAGACATATTGTCTTTGTGAAAGAACTGTATCCATTCTCATAGCCTACTTCTGAGTAGCCAATTTTTTTTTTTTTATCTTACAACGGCCTACACCTAAACAGAACTACCTAGAAATAATATATCTTATCTACCAGTTAATTATTGGGAGAGCTTCATTTGTTAACTACTTTGGGGGGTCGTTTTTTCATAAAAAAGTGTTTTGGCAACTAAAAAAAAGTTTATTTTTCTCCAGTTTCAGTTAAAAATGATCAGATTACCTATCTTTACAAAGTAATTAGTCGACAAATTAGAGCTGACCTTCACCCATCTGGCCAACCGGATGAAAACTTTTTTTTTATCAAATACAATATGTAAATAAAAGAATCGACAATGGATTACCTACAAAATTATGGTCAAGCCTATAATAAATTCTAATTACCATAGTTACATTTTTTCAATACGTTCACTTATCAGCTTACTTAAAAAAAAATCTTATTCAGACAAAAGTGTTATTATGCCTAAAGACTATGGGAACGTTAGGTTGCCTATCATTTTCTGGACTCTTGGGTTACCAGGTATGATCAGGCAAGTGGATATTGTAATTTGTACCCATCTGCTTACCAAATAAACTTTATATTAAAAAAAAAAAAATTATTGCATACCCAGTGGTATAAGGTCTGCCAAATATCTGTTAAGAATCAGGATTGCCAGGCTTTAAAGTTATTTTTTTTTAATTTTAAATTTTAAAAATTTCTAGCAGCTTTATTAATCTACATTAGCATGTATGTATACCTTATACCAAATTTTATAATTGTAATAATTTCTTATATTTTAAAATTCAAAAATTTTTAAAGGCTTTATTTATACAGTTAAAGAAACAAAGGTTTAGTGATATATTAGTACTGTCAGAATAAAAAAACCGACATGATGGAGAATAAAACATTTTTCGACCATAATTTTTTAGGCCACCCATTTGGGATACAAATTATATTTGATCTATTTATTAAAAAATAATTCTCATTTGTTTGGCAGATTGGTAGGTAATCTCTAATTTGGATCTTAGGATTAGACTATAATGTATCAAACAAAGATTTGTGCAAAGTATTAAGAACACTTTAACAATGCAGGCTAAAATTAATTTTTTTCCGATAATGTACGCATAATTTAATTTCGCTATTATTGAAAACTTGTAACAATCCTGTTAATCACCATCGTCCTGCTCTAAACTAGAGATCGAACGCTGTAACAACAACACCGATACGTCACGGTCTCATATGGCAAACTGATATAAAACCGTAACGTACCCAGCGTTCGATCTCTAACTAAATCTTCCCAGAAACAGGGCTTGACATGATTCAAAGCATGAAAAAACTCTTTTTGTAATAAATAATAGACCGTAGTAAAGGTACAGTATTTATCACTTAAAATCTTGTATAATATTACTATTTTTTAGGTGAAAAAACAAATCCGCAAACAAGGACCACAAACTATGGTATTCAACTTATGTTTAATAAAATAAAAAAGGAACATGCCGGCAAATATACCTGTAAAACAAATTCAGAAGAGGCAGTTTTTACATTATTTGTGGAAAGTAAGTTTCGATATAACTAAATTAATAGAAGTTTTGATATACAGGTTTAGTAAACATGGTGTTAAAATCAGTAACCGAACTAGTCAAAGTGAATCTACTTTTAAACAAAATGATTGCATACCCAAAGTACTTCATAAATAATAAAAAAACATATTGTCTAAATATCTATAATATGCCCAGGACACAGTTATTATAAAGGTTAAGGCACTTGTCTTGGTCTTTGGCAGTGACCAGTAGGTACATAGTGACCCGTTCTTATTGCAAACTTGAACTAACAACAGTAATTACAGCGTTTTTTGCTGTTAATTAGGTTTGATCAATTTTTCCTTATTGTATATATATATAGTCCGGGAGGCCACCGCAAAAAAGCTGGCCAATGAGAGATACGCATGAAACATTTTTCTTAAATTACTATAAACTATAGTCACTTCAAAACCGCACCGCTACTTTAGCTCAGCCTTTTCAAATCGCATTTTTTTATCCTAAAAAAATTCAGGAAAAAACGTTTTTGTCAATATAACTTAAAACTATTAATTTTAGGAAAAAATCTATAATCAAAATTAATGGCCTAATAAAACTACGTAATTTTTGTTTAATGAATTATTTGTTCCTCTATTACTTTTTGAGATATAAACGATTTCAATTTAAAATGTAAACGCAAATATCTCAAGAACTAAAAGAGCTATGAAAAAAAGTATGGGGCAAAAAATATGATTTTTAGTTTAATTTAAAAAAAAGTTATATACACATTTTTAATAAGACAAGCAATAAAGGAGATATGGGCAAAAAAGTGATATTGTACATTAAAAATTTTGCTTATAAAAATATTTTTCTTTTGTACAAGTTAGTATATCAACTTCGAACCAACTAAAAATTATTTTAAAATGTTTTATTCATTGAACGAAACAAACCAGTACACATGTGACTCGAGGCAATGGGGAATAACATGGTGGCAAGGATATTTTATTTAAGTTTTTTTTTGGTCCAATAACTGTACTCATTTTGATCCAGTTGAAACTTTAACTAAAAGGAAATTAAAACTCTATTTCATTAAATAAAACTAAGTACCTTCTCTATCTGGGTGTTATACAGGGTGTCATTGAAATGGTGTAAAAAAATTCGGGGGGTGATAGTACTCCTAAAAATAGTAAAAAAAGTTCCTATAAGTATAGGGCGGAAAATGCATATTAAGGGAGTTAGGGGCACTGAAAGGGTGAATTTAAAAAACGGGTTTTTTGAAATTATAGGCTTACAAAACGAGATAAGATTTCGAAAAAAAATCCTCTGCCATAAATTTTGACTCTAAATCAAATGGTGATACTGAAAAATTATTTGGAAAATCGGAAAGGGTAGTTTTTGCAAGGGTAGGGGTTGTTTCGTGAATAACTTTTTCAGGATATTTTTTCGAAACGTGGGTTCATTTTTGAAAACTACATACTTTTTCCTATCAAAAAGGTACTTCTTGTTGCACATCGCCCAGAGCGATGGTTTTCGAGAAAATTGAAGGCAAAAAGTTTGCTCTGATGGGTTGCTAACTGGTTAATCAACATAAACTTATGAATGTTATGGCGTTTCAAAAGTAACCAAATAATTAATTGAAAAATTAAAATTTCATTATTTTTAAAACATCTTATTGCTTTAAAAACGAAATAAACTGAATACCAAAATTCCTTATTAAAATAATGCATACCTTAATTAATCCATAGTAAATGTTCAAAGTGACCACCATTCATTTCAATGCAGACATCTGCTCTTCTTCTCCACGATCTGCGTACCCTGTGGAATATCCCAGGTGTTGTACGAATTTGATTGGAACAGTCAATAATGCGTTGCCGTAGTTGCTCTTCAGTATTAATCGGCACTGAGTAAACCAGAGTTTTCAAGTGGCCCCAGAAGTAGAAATCTAGTGGATTAAGATCTGGTGATCTTGCTGGCCAAGTTTGTGGACCACCACGTCCTATCCAACGCCTCTCAAAAACTTGGTTCAAATGATTCCTCACCGCTAGCGGAAAATGAGCTGGTGCACCATCATGCATAAAATACATGATCTGCCTCTGTGCCATGGGAACTTCGTCCAAAAGTGCTGGTAGATCATGTATTAGAAAATTAAGGTAACTTTGACCATTTAGCCTAAAATGTTTATTAGTATAAGAAATAAGTGACTTTTCGAAAGGTGTAAAATTAACCTACCTCAGGGATAGAAAAAATGGTCCAATAAGTCTATCGCCAAGAATTCCCGCCCAAACGTTAACTGAGAATCGAATTTGGTATCGACTTTCCACAACAGCATGAAGATTTTCATCAGACCAGTGATGTGTATTATGGTAATTGAAAATTCCATTTCTTGTAAACCCAGCTTCATCCGTGCATAAAACATTTGCCAAAAAAAGGGGTTCTTGTGCGAGTTTTCTTAATAACCAACGACAGAAGATGACTCGAGCGGGATAGTCTGCCGGAGCAAGAGCTTGTACCCTTTGGATGCGATATGGATACAGGAGTTGAGAATGAAGAGTCATCCACACAGAATGGCGACTCACGTTTTCCCGCACTGCTACATGTGCTAAAATGCGCTCCTCAACATCAGGTGTACGTACCGTCAAATTACGGCCACGGTCTTGGTTTCTAGGTTCAAATGAACCTGTATCTCTTAGGCGCTGATGAATTCTCGCAAATATCCGGTGAGAAGGTGCCCTGCGATTTGGATATTTTTGGACATACAAGCGTTTAGCTAAAAGACCGTTTCCATTCGCTCTTCCATAAATAAAATGCATATCTGCCAATTCACTCACAGTGTATTCCATAATTTGTCAAATTTTACGTTTACGCACACTTCAACAACAATAAACTGACAAAAATACTTGTGAACCAGAACATGTTTTTTGCGTACATGCGAAATAAATAAAGTGATAAGACCGCATACCTTCAATGAATCAAATAAATATGCATTAAATAAGGAATTTTAGTATTTGGTTTATTTCGTTTTTTAAAGCAATAAGAAGCAACCCATCAGAGCAAACTCTTTGCCTTCAATTTTCTCGAAAACCATCGCTCTGGGCGATGTGCAACAAGAGTACCTTTTTGGTAGGAAAAAGTATGTAGTTTTCAAAAATGAACCCACGTTGCGAAAAAAATATCCTGAAAAAGTTATTCACGAAACAACCCCTACCCTTGCAAAAACTACCCTTTCCGATTTTCCAAATAATTTTTCAGTATCACCATTTGATTTAGAGTCAAAATTTATGGCAGCGGATTTTTTTTCGAAATCTTATCTCGTTTTTTAAGCCTATAATTTCAAAAAAACCGTTTTTTAAATTCACCCTTTCAGTGCCCCTAACTCCCTTAATATGCATTTTCCGCCCTATACTTATAGGAACTTTTTTTACTATTTTTAGGAGTACTATCACCCCCCCAATTTTTTTACACCATTTCAATGACACCCTGATACCTGGCAGGACGCTTAAAATTTCTCGATCTCCCATGTGTATAGCTCATCGTTTAAATATTTTTATTGTCGATTTAAATAATGATGTATAAAGACAGTTAATCGTTCATGACGATCTTAAGAAAATTTAAATCATATTTTTATATTGAAAAAAATAATAACAAATTATTATTTTTAAAATTGTACAAAATTTAAAACAAGGTTTACTTAGATAAACAATATTTTTTAAAACATTTTTAATTTTTAAATATTTCTTAGTAGATTATGGCAATATCCTATTTCGAACAAACAAACATATTTTTTTAGCTCTTATAGTTTAATTATCAAAAAAAACTTTACTTCAAAAGTAATAATATGTGTAAATATCAAACATGAATGGTTTTCACATCAATTGATTAAAGAAAAAAAATCGTTATTCGAAAAAAAATTATTTTTTGGTAGTTTAATTACTGAAGTTTCTCATAGATATTTTTTGGTCGCGCCAAAACAATGGATTTATTATTATTTATTATTCTATAATAAATAGTGTGCACAATAATTCACTAAATTATGAAATACTAAAAAATAAACTATACATTGTTCAGTTTTAGTCGTTACTGATAATAAATTTTGTGCATTTAAAAAATGTTAAATATTTTAAACACTTTTTGATTTATAGATTTATATTGCAATAGTTTTAAATTTGTATGCATAAGGTTTTTACAAGCCGACCTTTACTTTCAGTATTAAACTACATTATTTATGCAACGCTTATGCAAGAAATTAATGTCAGAACGCTACGCCACAAAATGGAAATATAGAAAACAATTTTGACCATCCAATTTTATGGAGATAGTGGTGATTTTTTATTTATCTTCATCATGGACCTCTTACAAAAAAATTACCTGCTCAATAATAAATGTATCGTTTAAAGTGCGAACATTATACAGAGTGGTTCAAAGAAAAGTATGCATATAGCTTTTCTCCTTTTTTTGTAATTTAACGCAAAAATGCTCGGACATGTGGATTTTGCTTTTGACAGGGACACATTTTAGACATATTTTTAAACCTGTGCCTATAACCCATCGGTAAGTAACAACCCTATAATTTTAAATGAATAGTGATATACTATTTAAAAGAGCACAAAATTATCTTTCTAATGATACCTTATTTGTTGAATTTTACTTAAACAGTTAATGCGAAAACAACTTTAGGAATATTATCCCGATAATTTTGGTATTAATAAAAAGTACAAATGTTTGGTTAGTAAAAATCAAAATACCTACAATTATTTTTAAATTGGAGTCTAAATTACTTCACCCCCTAGCGAGGGTAAGTAGCAACCCTAATATTTTAAATAGAAAGTGAGGTAAGTGATATATTATTTAAAAGAACACAAAATTATCTTTTTAATGATACCTTATTACCTATAATATTGGTACTTGTATATGGTACTAGTTTTAGTTATTAGAAAAGAAAACAACTACAATTATTAGTATATTAAAATGTTTAATTGACCAATTATAACGTTACTACAACTAGGGCTCAAAATGCGTCCCATTTGTTTCCATATAATAAACGAATTTCATTAAAATCTATTTCTAACATTATGTAGCATATCAGGTATTATGCTTTTGCACTCTGCTTTAATCCGTTGGCGAAGATCTTCTATACGACGATAAATCAGGTGACCTGGCAGGCCATACAATTAAGCCTCCCCTTCCGTCCAAGGAATCGGTCATTTAAAAATTCTATTACAGGAGCAACATAGTAAAAAGGTGCTCCATCTTGCTGGAAATGAAGCCGATTAGCAACATAATTTTGGTCATCTTCTATTATTCCTGTTATGAAAGAATTAATTACACCTTAAAGCATGTTTAAGTAGACTTTATCAGTTAAATTTCTAGGACTAAAAAGTGGCCCTATAATATGATTGCCTAATATGCCACACCAGACATTTATTTTTTAAGGGTATGTACGAACCTCACGGGATAAATGTGGATTTACAAAATTGCAGCCTTTTATCGGGATCCTCCTAATTTAGTTTCTATACAAAGGCTTCAGCCAATTGACGGGTACCTACTTTGAGTGCCCCAAAACAGCGATTTCCACAGTTTCATTGCTGATCGGTTTCTATGGCTGGTGTTTCACATTACAGGCACATTACAGACAGATCTGGTATCAACAAACTTTTTAATTAACTTAAACACTATTATTTTGATAATACAGATTAATAATTTCAACTTGTTCTAGAATACAGATTTTATTCAAATTTATTTCTAACATTTTGTAGCATATCAGGTATTATGCTTCTGCACTCTGCTTTAATCATCCGTTGGCGAAGATCTTCTATACGACGATAAATCAGGTGACCTGGCAGGCCATACAATTAAGCCTCCCCTTCCAATTAATCGTTCAGGGAATCGGTCATTTAAAAATTCTATTACAGGAGCAACATAGTGAGAAGGTGCTCCATTTTGCTGGAAATGAAGCCGATTAGCAACATAATTTTGGTCATCTTCTATTGTTTCTGTTATGAAAGAATTAATTACACCTTAAAGCATGTTTAAGTAGACTTTATCAGTTAAATTTCCAGGAATAAAAAGTGACCCTATAATATGATTGCCTAATATGTCCCCCAGACATTTATTTTTTAAGGGTATGTACGAACCTCACGGGATAAATGTGGATTTACAAAATTGCAGCCTTTTATCGGGATCCTTCTAATTTAGTTCCTGTACAAAGGCTTCAGCCAATTGACGGGTACCTACTTTGAGTACCCCAAAACAGCGATTTCCACAGTTTCATTGCTGATCGGTATCTATGGCTGGTGTTTCACATTACACACAGATCTGGTATCAACAAACTTTTTAATTAACTTAACCACTATTAATTTAATAATACAGATTAATAATTTCAACTTGTTCTGGAATACACAAAACCTATTTTTACAATGAAATTAAAATACCTTAAAAAGCAACCAAACTGATTAATAACGGGACTAAAACGTTTGCCTATATTCTTTTTCTACACTTACCTGCAGTTGTTATTTAAACAAAATTACATAACATTCCCCAATTATCCTTTGGATAATTGGGGAATGCAATTGTAATAAAAATATCGTGTTTTTTCACATTAAAATCCCCTTTTTCTTAATATGAAGTAATTTAGACCTAAATTTAGAAGTATTAGTAGGTATTTTGATTCGTTATACCCAAACATTTGTATTTTTTATTAATACCAAAATTATCGGGTTAATGTCCTTAATGCCGTTTTCGCATTAATGGTTTAAGTAAAATTCAACAAGTAAGGTTTAGTTGGAGAGACAATTTTGTGCCCTTTTAAATGATATATCACTCGACCCCAATTTCCATTTAAAATTTAAGGATTGTTACTAACCCTCGCTAGAGAATTAAAGGCAGAGGTTTAAAAATATGTCTAAGATGTGTCCCACTCAAAAAAAGAAAAAAATCCGAGCATTTTTGTGTTAAATTACAAAAAAAGGAGAAAAGCTAGGTGCATACTTTTCTTTGGACAACTCTGTATGGAATACAAATATTATATAGATTACAAACGTTACGTAGAATACAAATATAAATATATCAAAACTTTTTTTAGAAGATGGAGAAGCACCAATAGATAATCCCGATTCTAAAATATTTGAAAATGTACCAGTGACATACACCAAATCTAAATCTAAACCTAACCACATATACCCCTATTCCACCCACATATACAACAGACAAAACACATACACTTTTAAAACTACTACACCAGGTAACTTAGTGTCTATGTAGTAGATTTACATATAGTCTAGTTGAGAAGTGTGTTTCCTGTGAAAAATACTAAGAAGGCTTCGAAAAATATGAGCGACCGCTCATGCGACGCGGAATGCAAATCTGAGAAAGGCCTTTTGAAGATTTTTTCTGCTAATAAAAATTGCAATTGTTAATAACAAAAACCTAAAAAAAAAGCTATTTCGATTTTGGATTATAACTCAAAAACCATAAGAGATAGCGGTAATTGCAAAAAAAATCCTTGAAGAGAAGGAAATTTTTAATTAAAAAGTCTCAACTCCCGAAGTTCTATTTATAATAATTTAAAGCGCGCCATTTTTGGTTGCGCTCTCGGCGTCAAAACCGAGTACGTCACATTAAAAGTTTTTTTAGGGTATTTAATATTAATTAAAAAAATTATGGTATATTTAGAACACTTTAAAGAATTTATTTTCGTTGAAAATTCAACCTAAAGTAATTTTTTCAACAAATTAGACAATTGTTAATTAACAAATTTGTTTTGAACTTTCGGGTTCATTGTATATTAAAAAAAATAATTGCCGGGTAAATTTTTTGCGTCAAGGAGCTCTTTCTATATACATACTTAACAAGATCACGCCATAAAAGTTTAAAAAATTGTAATGTTTTGTTTATAATAATTTTACAACTTTGACAATATTACTTTGATTTTTCATTGTCTGTCAAAGTTCTAACATTATTATCAGTGGATTACAAATTTTTAAACTTTTAGGACGAAAGTTCTAAACAATTTTGTAAATTGACAATTGTCTAACTTGCTGAAAAACTAACTTAACTAAGTTAATTTTTTTAACGAAAATAAATTTTTTAAAGTGTTCTGAGTATACCATAATTGTTTAATCAATATTTTATTTCCTAAAAAAATACTGTGTGTGACTTACTCGGTTTTGACGCCGAGCGCGAAACCAAAAATTTTGCGCTTAGGCCATTTTCAGTGTAAAATTAAAATTATAAATAATGAAGGTAAAAGTCCGGAAAAGAACACTTTTTCATTGAAATTTTTCTTCTTTTCAAGGATCTTTTTTGCAACTTCCGCTATGCCTTATTGTTTTTGAGTTAGCATCAAAAGTCGAATTGACTACTTTTTTTTCGTTTGCTGTTAATAACAATTGCAATTTTTATTGGCAGAACAAATTCTCAAAACGCCCTTCTTAGATTTGCATTCAGCGTTGAATGAGCTATCGTTCATATTTTTCGAAGCCCTCTAACTATTTTTTGCAGGAAAAACAGTTTTCGACTAGACTATTATTGGTAGAGCTTGTTTTAATATCAGGAGAGCTGAATATTCTCTATTTCAAATAACACATTGTCGCATTTAAAAACTTACTTAAAGACCGAGATTTGATAACTATTTATTTTAATCTTTTAAAATGTATTTTTTAGGTAAAAGCAAGCACATGCGACACTGTGAAATAGGAAACAGAGATGAAAAATATGCATACATTTAAATAATAGGTCAAACTGTAAATATAAAACATAAAATTTTATAAACTAAGCATTGGGATTGTTTCTTAAATTATTTCACTAATACAAGTTAATCACAGGTTTTGTTTTTATTGTAATATTTTATTCTTTGGTGACAGAAGTATTAGTAGATATTAACTAAGGAACATATTATTTAATACTTACTTAAAATAATATTATTTAATTAATATTTTATATAAATGCTTAGGTAGACAGTTTACGCGATAATTAAATTTCTAATTTATGAATGATGAACTATTATTCTCTACTCATTTAATAATACTCTCCCAAACATAGTCACTATTAGGTGGTTAATATGCTCTTTATTGTTGAACCCAGCACCGATCCTGCCCATTTTGCTCAAATAAATAAAAAAGTAAATAATTTACAATATAAGTATTGATATCAATTAAAGAATGTACGTGGAAGTCCATGAAATTAAAAGTGCTATTGGATACAGGAGTAGTTAACAAAAAATCAAAAACCTCTGCTTTGAAATGTTTTTTAGCGAAGTAAAATTGCATTTTACTTTGAAATTCTGCAAAAACGTATTTGCTTTTTCAGTTTTTGCCCCCGTTGCTAAACGATCAGCCAGCTCTCCCCTTTTCTGAATTTTTTACAAAAGTAAACTTTTGGAATGTTTTTCTTAACGATAAAAGACGGCAATTAAACCAAGGACTGCTACTGGTATAGCGTAAAAGCAGCTTATTAGAAAGACAACCTCATGCACGACCAAAACGTTATAATTACAGAAATCTAGGCCTCAACCGCTCACAGCGCTTAGCCCCAGAAAAAATATCCCAATAATTGGTTGTAAATCTCTCCTTGATCCTCTAGGTTTAAAATCAGTTGATACGGCTCCGCCAACCGACCTTCACTGGTTCGAGGTCAAACATAAACTCAAAAATAAAAAAATACTTAAGATACGTACTGGCATAATTAATAACGCACTCATAAAAATAATGTTATATTTTGAAACCCAATAATTTTCTTATTATTTTTTCATTGTTTTGATGATTTCGTACCAAGACATGATCTCATTTTTATTGTGTAGTCATTAAAAAAAAAAGAATATGTAAACTTCCTATCGTGATCTGTTATGCTGGATTATTTGTTTAGGGACTCTCATTAATTTATTTTTTTTTAACTGAGTTGCAATGGTTAAAGCCGTATTACAAGTTTAGTTTAAGCCATTAGAAAATTAATGTCAATGGACTAAAAAGTAAAAAAAAAACTACATTTGATTAGAATATTTATTTAATTTTTTTAAATGTCGCTTAGTGGACCCAGAAGGCCGCATCATCTTGGGAGCCAAGGTGCACTGTCCCACCAAGTTCTCCGATAGCCACGCCACTGTATGTGACGAATAATAATTATTTCCGATATTTGCCAGTTTTTTAAATAAATATAAAAAAAATAAAATTTAATTTACTCCCTTCATTATTAATCACGTATTCGATCTAAAAGGAAGGATAACAATATGGTATAATTGATACCTTAAACCTTATTGTTTAAAACATAGAAGATACATGAACTCTGGTTATTTGAACCTAATTCGTAATTTAAATAGGCAAATATTAATTAATTTTTCTTTAGTTCTACCAAAAGTTTAGTTAAAAATACATATTTTTAAAATTTTCAATTTCCATCAAAACGCATCTGATAAATAATATTAAATTGGATCATAACTAGTTTTTCCCCACGTATAAAATTTAATCAGAAATAAATTGTACAGGAAATCAAAGAGAAAATAAAAAATGTTTTATAATATTTCATAAATAAATGTTATAATGAAAAATACCTGTTTTATAGCATTGAATTTATACGGTGTGTTCTATCACTAAATAGCTAAGTAACTAAGCAATTAATGATAGGTACGCAAAATTTGTTTATAAACATAATTAATTAATCTTTCATAATAAATAAAATATTGCGACTTATCCAAATTAGCTTATTGTAGTAAAGTCCGGATTTAAAAAGCAAATAAAGTAGATCTAAATTAGTTTACGTTTTATTTATATGGTAAGTCAATAAGTTTTACGTTAGCTTCTATACTAAAATGATTGAAATACTTACCTACTAATGCTAAAACAAGTTAAATTATATACAGAGCAGTTGTAAAGTAGTAAATAAATTCGTTAAAAATTTAGAAAATAACTTTTGGAAAAAACTCCCAAACTCTTAGCTATAATTTCTTTTTGTGCCTTTTTTCAGACAGTATTGATGTATACAAGGTGATTCCTGTGGTAGGTATACCGTCATCGATATTTATTTTTCAATTTTTTTAGTATACTACGTGACATAGAAAATGTAACACCCAGAATTATTTATTGAAATTTGATAAAAACTTGTAAACAAATTTGCTATAGAACGTTTCACGAGGGTTTGTACTTACGTCATCAATGACGTCATGACTTGGAAAAAAGGGTTGTCGTAGCTAATTCATATAAATTCAATGCTGTTCACATTTTTAATTAAAGTTAGGCAATATTGATGCAAGTACGTTTTAAAGTGCTCTTTAAAGCACGTTCAGAATTGTTTTCTAATACAAATTTTAATTCATCATGATCCGACTGCACCAATAAAATTTTTAATTTTCTTAAGGTAAAGCTAAGCTTAAATCAAAAATTCGATTGGACCCGCGTTATCGGCGGATTCAAGATTCGCTTTATCTCAGCCTAAAAATATCTAGACTTAACGTTATTCTTGTCTCAATTTTGTTGATTTTTTTGTGTTTCTCATGATGAAAGACCATCGAAACCCCGATTTTTTAGAAAATTGGTGTTTTAATAGGCATAATAGAACAAGTAATTCTCAGAATACAACATTTTTAGAAAGATTTCATTTTTTAAAGCCAACAGTGTTAAGCCTTATAGAAACCAGAAAAAAAATACCTGCGATATAACGATTTGCAGTTATTTTAAACTCTTTCCGATTTTCGGAACGGTCTATAAATTGGTTTATTTTTTATAATATTCTTGTACCGTGCTATCTTATACCTTGCTGGCAACAAACATTTTCAAAGAAATATAGTCATAATTTACATTTTAATATGTACACTAATAACAAACCACAAGAATAAACAAATCTACTTACCTCTAAAACTGCAGTAAGTAGTAACAGGTTAATTCCTGCATCTCTCTCCTGTGTGAAATAGTCAATAAGGTTTAAAATCATATTTTGTTTACCTTCTGAATACCGTCGAGGCATTTTACACTATAAAAATACGAAAATGAAAATAAAATCTGACGTTACTTTTGACAAAACAATTTTTTTGATTAGTGACATAATTTCATAACCCATATTTTAGGATATTATTATTGTAGCTTTAAAAAATCAGCTGCTGAACGGCAGCCATTTTGATTTTGAAACGACCAACCTTTTGACGTCATTAATTTGTTTCAGTCTGTTTTTGACCTTTTTAATTTGTTAAAAAAGGTAAGGCAATTGATGACGAAAGTACAAACCCTCGTGAAACGAAGTTATATAATGAAAATATACGCTGATAAAATTTTAAAGGCATTTCAAATCGTAGTTTCTTTGAAAAAGATATTTTCTCATATTCGTATCCGAACAATATAATTATGTTTACTTGATATTCGGTGATGTTTTTGTGTTGGATTTGTTTGGTTCCATTTGTTTCATTGTTGTTTCATTGCATTATCATGCCCAGAGTTCGCAGACGCGCTAATTTTACTTAAATTTCCGAGTTTAAGAGAGGTCGGATAATCGGGTTACGTGAAGGTGGATTTTCTTTCAGATAAATCGCTAATCGGGTAAATCAAAAAGACGCTACTGCAACGAGATGTTATCGAGCGTGGTTTCAAGAAGGTCGAAATCGACGAGTTAGAGGTACTGGACACCAAAGACAGACTACAGAGCGACAAGATCGTTATTTAAAGCAACTAGCACTTAGAGATCGATTTTCCATAACAAGAGCAGTTGCGAACCAGTGGGTTTATGCTGTCGAAAGGACAATGATAAAAAGGACAGTTTATTGCCAAATAAGATCTTTTAAACTATATTTATACCGTCCCCATCTTGTACTACCTCTCACCCCACAGCATCGTCGGAAATGATTGGTATGGTGAATGGAATATGGAATGGAATGTAAACATTGCAAGATCCAATATTTCAGCTGGACAACGCACGACCTCATGTTGCACGTGTTAGTTTGGACTTTTTAGAAGCATCCGGTGTAAGTATGTTTTAGTGACCTTCTTGATTCCCAGACCAAGCTTCCATCGAACATATATGAGGTATGATGGAAAAAGGTTGCAAAATTCACCGCACCCTCCACAAACACTAGAGACTATACGAAACCAAATTCAGATGGCCTGGGATACAATACACTAAGAAGATATCAATCACCTAATCCAATCAATGCCGCGACGACTAAACGAATGTGTATCCCGCAGAGGAGCTTCGACACATAACTTTTGAGATCAAATTTTAATTAGTTTCTATTTATCAGTAGATCTGAAAATTGTAAAAGTATGCTCAAAATTACAGCATCTCTACTCATTGTTGCATTTTCCATGTCATTTAGTATTTTTAGTTGAAAAGGTGCACTTTATTTTATTAGATAAAATACTTTTGAGTATGGTTTAAAAAAAACAGGAGATGAACGTTTTTACAATTTAAAAACATTAAATTTAACGGCAATAAATACTCTGGAAACAACTAAATTAAATGTCTAAATCGTGCATAGTCAGCTGTCTGACAGTTACTTTGACAATAAATATTTGATTTTTGTTAGCTGACAGTAATTAAAAATTAAAGTTCGTTAAAAAGTCCGTCAAATTAGTTTTTTGAAGAATTCTTTTCTGATTTTTATTTTAAAGCAGCGTACCTAAAGATTTAATTAAGGAAAAAATTGTGTTATTTTTTAACAAATGATTAAATTAATGGAACAAGTATGAATTAAAATTTCTACCATGATTTAATTTAAAGATAGGATGCGTAACAAAAAAGAAACGAACAGAGAATAAAAAAAGAGTTCGTCACGTATTGAAATTTATACCTCTTAAAGTTATTGAAAATGTATAAAAAGAAATTATTTATCATCTTAGCTACTGTTAAGTCTGGTGGTAAATTTGAGCATTTAATTTAATTATTTTTTGACTTCCCAATATCTTTAAAATAATTCTTATTTTTAAGTTTTAAAAGCGTTATTTTTTTAATAAGGTTCTCTGGTTGATTTTTATACATTTATTGGGATTTTTTTGTGAGGACCAATGCAGAAATAGAACTTTGAAGTTTTTATTATTTATTTTTAGTTATTTCAAAAGTAAAAACATAAATTTTTAGGTAAACATATTCATTAAAACCGAAGTTATAGCGCTCTAAAGACGCCTACCTCGAAAAAATGGACTCTCACTCACTCCACGAAATCAGCTAATTGGCTTATCTGAAACTAAAAAAAAATTGACGGCGTTTTAATCTTTAAGCTTAAGTGCATGAAATGAACTGTTATGAAAAGAAAATTTTAAAAATTCGATTTTTGACAGACTTCGGAACAAAGAGTTAGAATTTTATGAATTTTTTGTGAATGGCGGAAAATTGATCGAAAAGGTAATTTATCGAAGAATAATTGATTAAAAACCATTGATCGAAAAACAAATTATTAAAAATTTAATTTATCGAAGTCGCAGTTGATCGAAAAAAAATCTATCGAGAAACATGTGATCGACATTCGACAAATAAAGATAATATTAAATAATATTATTATATTTATTCAAGTATAATAAACATTTTTTTTACATACAGCCTAGTCCTTTTATAAAAGGTCTGGTCAATTTACATACTGCCCAGTTAGATTCAGACCGTATAAACATTTGGATCTTTTCTAATACGTCCCCGCATTTTCACGTCTGAAATATAATTGGAAAAAATAAAAAGCCGCTTTAACTAACCAGAACTAACCATGACCGACCTTTAACACAAAGGCATAAGCCCTTAGTTCTGGTCGGTCATGGTTAGTTCTGGTTAGTTAAAGCAACTTTTTTTGAAATTACACCTTGCTTAGTTCCCAAATGGTAAAAACCATCTTCTGTAGCCTTAAGCACTATACCTAAAACTGACCGAGCATCTCCTCTATGTTACCGTTCTCCTTTTATTAATATAATATTATATTTAATAACATTTTCAATCGATAGAAGATTTATTTAATAATCTCTGTTTTCGAATAATTGTTCATTCGATCAATTATGTTTCGAAAAGTTGTTTTTCGATCACATGAATTTTGATATATTATTTATTTGATCAATTTTATTTGGATCAATGGTTTTTTGATCAAATATTTCTCAATAAATTGTTTTTTCGATCAATTAAGTTTAAATCCATTTTCCGCCATTTATTTTTCGTCGACTTTTTGTAAAAAAATTTATTTTAAATATTTGGGTAATAACAGTTCATTTCGTGCGTCAATATGTGCTAAGTCAAAATTTGAAGTGAATCGGTCAAGCCATTCTCGAGATATGATAAAGGAAAGTTTGAAAAACATAATTTAAAAAAAAACGCGTATAAAGTTTGAAGTACAGATATACTATAAAAAATCCTAGCATACCATTACTCTGCGGTGCAAAACAAATTTCACAACGTAAATAACTACATCATTTTTTTTCTAAACCTGTTTAAACTTGTCTGTACTTGTATAAGCCTACATTTATATTAATAGGTCTCAGGTATCAAGCCGACAGAACTCTTAGCGGGCAATTTATGCAAAAAATAAAAATCGATATTTTGAACCAATCAAATCAGAGAACCCCCTTAATTAATCCGTACTTAAAATTACGTCACCAGATTTAAAAAATGTGTTCTTTCAAAGCCCGTGAAACAAAATTGCCATCAAAAAAATCTCAATGATATCATACCTCTAATAAAAAGTACCCTGTATATATCAAATCTATGTAAGAAAATCCGCTAGAAAACTTTAGGGATCCAAGCCTTTTTTGGCTAATAAGTTATTTTCTAAATTTTTAACAAATTTGTTCATTGCTTTTGAATGCACTTTAAAATGTAAAATGTTTTTACATAAAAAAAAACAAATCTTGTTTTTAAATTAGGTGTAAATTTATTGGGAAAACTCTTATACAATAATTTATTTTAAGTCTGCTTAATGCTGGCCATCTGCGAATCCTAAATTTTACTAATTTAAGTGTTTAAAATTGATGGTATTTTATTTACTTGTTAAGTTTGAAATAATTTACTTCTTGATAAAGACATTGGACAGAATGGGACACTTTTTAAGATTTTTAATTTCTTTTGGGGACCAACTTTGTTAATTTTTAAATAGATTTCTCTAAAACTCAGAATTTCTTCCTTGTGCGGGGTTATTAAAAACATATTTGAATAACAGTTTGCACTACTTCATGTATGTTATAGGATATTTTTAAACTTTTATGTCTTAAAGCAAAACAGCAATTTTCTAAGCATAGGAGGACAAAAGTAAAGAAATAAAGTTTTGGAAAAGACGGCTATTTTCTGTATTTCTCATATGAATTGCAGCACGAGCCGCAGGCAAGTGATGTATAAACTTTTATACTCTTGGGAAATATGAATTATCTCATATTTGTTACACAATTTTTGCGACAATTTTATAATTTAATAACATTTGTCTTTCCGGTACAAAATATTTTATTATAATCTACCTCACCAGTTTTTTAATTTAATAATACAATATTTTAATGTCTCTTGTTTTAAATACTAAGCGAAAAAGCAAGAGAAAACATTAACAGTCCTGTGACTTTTTTATGGATTTAATTTAATTATTAGAACAAAATATTAGTATTTTATATCCCCTTAATAATTCTGGAACTAAAAATAAATTTAAAAGTTGTTATATTTAGCAAAACCAATGATTTTTTTTATAGCTACCCTATATTTAAAGGTTACATATCGATATAATGTAACAGAGATAAATAAAATAACTCTATCAGTTCGAATTACAGTTATCTATAGATGGATTAGGTTCTATACGCAGTATCCTTTCCAAATGTTTTGACAATTTACAAAATTTAAAAATATTATGCGCAGTAAGCTAAAGACTAACTTATCCTACCACATTGATATAATAATTATTTAGTAATCTTATATTTAAACATTAGTTTTCAAATAAAACTAAAAGCTATTGAGTATGTTTATATTTATGTTGGTATAGAATGGCGTAAAGTCACTCATTTAATCATTCCTTTATTCATTCAATTAGTACATAGAAAATGCAACACCCAGAATTATTTATTAAAATTTGACAGACGCACTAATTTCACTCAAATTTTCGAGTTTGAGAGGGGTCGGATAAGCAAGTTATATGAAGCCGGATTTTCTTTTAGAGAACTCGTTAATCGGGTGAACCGAAACGAATCTACAGTAATCAGATGTTGTTAAGCGTGGTTCCAAGAAGGCCGCAATCGACGAGTTAAAGGTACTGGACGCCAAAAATAGACTACATAGAGACAGGATCGTTATTTGAGGCAACTAACACTTAGAGATCGATTTTTCACAACAAGGGCAGTTGCGAACCAGTGGTTTGATGCTGTCGGAAGGCCAATAACAATGAGGAGAGTTTATTGCCAAATAAGGTCTTTTCGACTGTTTTCATACCGCCCCCATCTTGTACTACCTCGCACCCCACAACATCGTCGGCAACGATCGGTATGGAGTAGGGAGAGACTTGAATGGAGTATGGAATGGACCTCAATCGTATTTAGCAATATATGGGCACATGTGTGCCCAAATAACGTCTTTCACCACGTCTCTTGTTCCTACTCTTATGCGACCATCATGTGATGGTCGTACAAGAGTAAGAAGGAGATGTGGTGACACTGTGAATGTTATGGTATGGGTTGCCATTGCTTACAACAGCAGGTCACGATTAGTGTTCATTCCAGGTAGCATGACTGCCCAGCTCTATATCCACGAAGTTTTGCAACCATATCTGCTTCCCTTTTTAATAACATTGCAAAATCCACTTTGTTAGCACAATAATGCACACTTTATGTCGCACCTGTTAGTATAGACTTTTTAAAAGTGTCCGGTGTGAATTTGCTTCAGTGGCCTTCTTGATCTGCAGACATTTTTCCTATTGAACATATATGAGATATGATGAGAAGTTGCAAAATTCACCGCACCTCTACAAACATTAAAGGCTTTAAGAAACCAAAATTAGATGGCCTGGGATACAATACACCAAGAAGACATCAATCACCGAACCACGAACAGAGGAGCTTCGGCACATTATTAACATTTGGTTGGATATATTAGCTATTCTGCAAAATTTCGAATTCAAATTTGAATAACTTTCGGTCCTAGTACTGTATATACTGATTAACCACAAAATCTTGAAAACTACTTGACTTATGAAGATAAACTTTGGTACAAGGGTAGATAATGAGTAGGAGACGCCGCTAAGAAAGAATTTTGGGAAACTTCTCCTCTGAAAGGGTAGAATGGGAGGTAAAAGTTTATATCGAACTTTGTCATTTCTGGAATAAGAAGTATGAAAATTGGATTATGGGCTAATTATCAAAAAAAATTATCTGTTTTAACATTTTTTAAATTACATCACTTGGGGGGGTTAAAATAAAGATGAAAGTTTGTATAAGAAAATCCGCATTTGAAAATCGATAATATGGGAGTTGGGAATTAGTCTTTCGATTACCCAAAAAAAAATAGAAAGTAATAGTGTTTTTTAAAGTTTATCTTTTAAAGAGTTAAGAAGGGGGGAGAGGGAGGTTGTATAAGAAAATCGTACTAACTTATTTACACAACAGAGCTCGAGGAGCGTGTTGTGATGTGAGGTGGTAGAGTAGGAGGCGGGTTCAATATCCCACGAGAACGAAAAAAAAAAAACAAACAGACCATATTGTATAGTCCACGCGGGGAAGTTGCAGGCTGAATGCTAGTTTGTATATATTATGTCGCGAAAAAACTCTGGCCCCAATGTTGATCTCTTACGTTTAGGCTGCTAAGCTCTGCAAAACAAACACTATTTTAGCATTCTTGATTATATCTACAGCAGAGTCTCTGTTTTATAGGTATTTTGAAAATTTTCATTCAAAGAAATTAGCCTTTGTAAAATTCTTCTCTGCTCATCTTACAACAGATCAACATAAGTACTACTCTGATGCATCCCTGTATATTTTTTCTGGAGAAGCCTTGCACGTTTTATTTTATTTACCCTTTCAATCCTAAGGCTAGTTACCTCAACTATTGAATTGGCTGTTGTCTTTTTATCTATCCACACCCTCGAATTCCCAAGTCCTGTGTTAATAAACTGCCTTTACTAAGATATATTATAATTTAAAATATGCATTTACAAGATCAATTACAATTTCTTTAAAATAATTACTTGTAATTATTTTCAGAGAAAAATTTACGATGTATTAATAACATAAAGGTTTTATTTTCTTTAAATACACTTGACTCCTTGTGGAGTGCTTTTTAATTTATTTTTTAACTTATGCATTATCTACTAAGGCTATTAAAAACCTACTCTTAAGGTGTCAAGTGCATTTAAAAATTTTATAGTTTTAAACAAAAAACAGTTTGACAAATTATTTAATTTATTTTGCATTTGACGCTTTAGAGGTAGATTTTAGGTAGTTTTGGAAGTAGATACTTTTTAATTGTAGAAATAGAGATAGAATGTCTTTAAATATTTACACTTTGGGAGTATTGTTTTAATTTTTATCCTATAGCATTTTACAAAAAGAAAAGGTATAAGTTACTTATATATTATCAAGACATTAATAAAACAAAATTATGACAAACTAAATAACTTTTTATATAATTTGTAACACACACATATATATATATATATATATATATATATATATATATATATATATATATATATATATATATATATAATATATATATATATATATATATATATATATATATATATATATATATATATATATATATATATATATATATATATATATATATATATATATATATATATATATATATATATATATATATATATATATATATATATATATATATATATATATATATATATATATATAATATATATATATATATATAATATATATATATATATATATAAAATATATATATATATATATATATATATATATATATATATATATATATATATATATATATATAAAATATATCAACATCTTTAAATGAAACTACATTTTTAACATTGCTACCTTTTTAGTCATTGAATGGATTTTATTGAAGCCTCTCTTGGGACTTTAACTTTAATACTTTTATCGGATTTTTCAAACATCCACAGTTCCTGGTATATACACTTCCGCAAACGATCTCTAACTTTATTTATTTGAAACCGTTGAGATCCGTAAAGATGGAAGGATTTTATTCTTTTCTTTGTTCACATCATAAATATTTTTCGTCAGTATTTCTGATCCATATTTCAAATTTTTTAAATAAAAATATTTTTTACTGTAAAAGTGTAACAAATAATTTGTTTAATAGTATAATTATTGTAAGTAAATTTAAATTTTATTTTCTTTAAATATTTTTTTTTATTAACAGAGGACACCCACCTAAAAATATTTTACATTTTTTATATTTTCATAAGGTTCATTTATTTAAAGAAATAATAAAAAATTTGTATGTTTTTAGTTATATTGTCGCAAGGGTAGGCTTTCCCTTCAGAATTTACTTAAAAATTTGGATTTATTTAGAATTTAAAATAAATATATATCTTTTTTTATTCTGGAGAAAAGCCAAATTTTTTTTTTTCACTAAGTATAATTGGGGTTTAACAAATTTACCTCTAGGATTAAATTCTTCTATCGCTAGCATCTATTTGATTGACGGTACATTAGTTTAGTAGATTAAATTTGTCGCACATGAATGTCGCCCTTTTTAAATCAGAAAAACTATTAATTTCCCTTTATAAGTAAGTCCTATTTTTTACTAATATCGACGACTTTAATTTGATGTACGTCAATGTATATTAAAAAATGTGCAATAATATTTTTTTTTCGTAAAAACATGTTTTTTTTGCAATATTGCTTTTGCTGTGTCTATTATAACAATGGTTTTAATTTTAACAACCCAATATTAAATTAGCAGTAAAGGTAATAAGGGCACTTCACTGTTAAACAATGACTACGTTTATGCCCTTAAGTTCAATTAGATGTAGGTTTCATCTGATCCAAAACGTAGTCATTTATACTTAAGTAAAAAAATAGGTGGCTCGAGCAACGTTGGATATGAGTTTTTCACATGTTTTTTTTGGTGAATTATTTTTTTCGTGACCCATTGTATAGATATGTTAAGAGATAAGTTCTCGAAATAACTGCTAGACAATTCTGGATCGGTTTAAAAACCAATTTCTCAAGTTTTCTGCTTGTGGTGCAACGGTAGATTTGAGACAAGGGGCTAAATGTCATTTTAACGAAAAATGTTACACCGAGACTTAAAAACTGCAATTTTGCTATTTAATTTAATTCTACCCTTCTGTTAAATTGCACTTTGCAACATTTAACGGAACAACGTTGGATGTTCCAAAGTTAGTTAAAATACAATTTATAATATAAAGATCGAAATGCCCTGGCTTTTTTTTCTATTTTCTATTCTAAATTCCTGAAATATGTGGTAAGCATTTACTTTATCAATTTTGTAAAATAGGAAAAATTTATGTGCCTGTTTTTGTACCAACAAATAAACAAATAATTTATTTATATATTCTCATAACATTATTCTATGATTTTTTAAAATTACTTGCATTACCCCTTATTAAACTGTACCTGTGTCAACAACAATACTGGGTTATCTAATCAATTTTATCTTTAGCTAGAAGCTCTTTACAATTCTACGAAACGATTCTCAATTTTACCAATTGTCTAAAAAGATCGTATTATTGAAGTGGTTTCAAATAATATACGTAGTTTCATGTTGAATAGGTATTTTAAAGAAATACAATATAAATTAAATAACATTAGTTGGTTAAAAAATAAAAAGTATATAGTTAAAGTATATGGAACTAGTAATAAGAATTTTTTAAAATAAGTGTCCTATATATTTTATAATTTAAAAATAGGTCAGTGTAAAATCAATCTTTTAAACTAAGAAAATAATAATTTAAAATATTTTTTTTTACCTTGGACATCCCACGAAGGCTTAAAGCCCAAATACTAACGTACCGTGGATGTCGTAACTGAAGTGAATGAAGTTTATTGATGTGTGATTTAAAAATTTGGAGGTTTGGAGAGGAAGGGAATACTTCTGCAGAAAGTGAGTTCAACAGTGTCGACACTCTAGGAATAAATAAAAGAAAAAAGTGGGAAGTTAATGAAATCTCATGTTGACCTGTAAAGGAATGCATAGGAGTGATACAACGCCTTGCTATATTAGAAGCCGCTAAAAAGGAATTATATTGGATAATTTCTCAGAGCAGAAGCGAATAATTTCTTAGAGAAAAAGCGATTGATTTCCTAAAGTTTTTTTCTTTAAAAGTGAAATAATTAAGGGCGACCGGCTCTTTTTTGAATAAAATCAAGAATGCTTAGGATTGTGGGCCACGCTCTTCACCAAACACTGGAAAAATATTCTACAGGACGAAATTAAGATTTAAGATACGTCAGATTATACAAATTAGAAAACAAATAAAACATAAATACATTAAACTGGCATTTTAAATAAAATGAACCAATTTAACTTTAATAGTCCAATAGTTTCGGTTTTTAAATTTTAATTCCCAAAAACAAAACGTCCGTAAAAATTAGTAATTCAAAAAATAAAAAACGAACGTTTTATCTTAAAGCTTTTTACAAAAATACAAATTTATTTGCTTTGCGTTCGTTTCATATAGGTATAACTATTAGAAACATTGAATTGAAATAAATTTAACAACAGGATAAAATATTTTTTTTATAGGTAATACCTATCTTTTATAACAAGTCTAGCTTTATACCTTAACAAATTTATGTCCATTGTATGGATTTCATTGAGTTTCTAAGAATTCTAACTTCATCTAATACTCTTATCGGATTCTACGAATATCCATAGTTTCTGAAATACACTTCACAAAAGATCCCTAACTTTATTTATTTGAAAATTCCTGAGGATAAAGGAATTTTACTTTCTTCTTGGTTTTATATAATTTATTTTTAGTATTATTTCTGCAACTGCCTGAGTTTAAATTGTTTTTAAGAATTTTTACAATTTATACTAAGTGACATAGAAAGTGTAACAACGAGTGGGAGTGCTGTAATTTTAAGCATACTTTTATATTTTTTTGATCTACTGATTGATAAAAAAAGGGATTAAAATTTAAACTCGAAATGCTCGATGCTCCTTTGTTCGCTACACATTCGTTAGGACGTCCCGGCATTGATGGGATTAGGCGATTGGCGATGTCTACTTGGTGTATTGTATCCCGGGCCACCTAAATTTTGTTTTGTCGAGCCTCCAATGTTTATGGGGGGTCCGGTGAATTTTGCAACCTTCTTTCCGTTATATCCCATACATGTTCAAAAGGAGAAATGTCTGGAGATCGAGGAGGCCAGTGGAGCAAATTTACACCGAAGTTAAAAAGTCTAAACTAACAGGTGCGACATGAAGTATGCATTGTCCTGCTGACAAAGTGGATCTTGCGATGTTTCCAAAAAAGGAAGCAAGTGTGGCTGTTAAACTTAGTGGATATAGCGCTGGGCAGTCGTGCTACCTCGAATGAACACTAATCGTGACCTGCTGCCGTAAGCAATGGCACCCCATACCATAACATCCACAGTGAGATGAATTTGCCGTTCGATAGAAAATTAGACATACCGTCTTTCATCACGTCTCCTTACTCTTGCATGGCCATCATGTGTGCCCAAACAGAATCTGGACTACATATTCAATATTCTATTCAATATAAAAAAATTCCGAAAGACTTTATTCGGCTATAAACAGCATTAAAGCATTGGATCGCGGCTGTCCCTGTTGTGGAAAATCGATCTTTAAGTGCTAGTTGCCTTAAATAACGATCATGTCGCTCTGTAGACTGTCTTCGGCGTCCAGTACCTCTGATCTCTGACGCTCGACAACATCTCATTACAGTAGCTTCGTTTCGATTCAACCGATTAGCGATTTCTCTAAAAGAAAATCCTGCTTTACGTAACCCGATTATCTGCGAACTCTAGGCATGATAAGGCAATGAAACAACAATAAAACAAATGGGACCAATTAAATCCAATACAAAAATCACTGACCATTAAGTTAACAGGTTCATAATATTGTTCGGATCCTGATATGACAAAAATTGCTTTTACAAAAAAAAAGCGTTCGAAATGCCTTCAAAATTTTATCAGCGTATACTTTCATGATGCCAATTATGTTTACAAGTTTTAATTAAAATTTACCAAATAATGCTGGGTGTGGCATTTTCTATGTCACTTAGTATATTAAAAAAAATCTAGTCGCACGGTAGTGCGCCAGGCCATGTTCCGGCCTGACGCGGACGGTGGGTATATTACACGAAATTTTTTAGCGTGTTTTCACCTTATCTTAACTTCATTATCGTTCCATATAAAGGTATAAAATTTGATAGGTAAATTCACATAAGTATTCTAGTAACCTGCGACAAAAATTAGGAAGTTATGTCAACTGGCTTTTGAAATATTTGATTTTACAAATCACCCATTTTACTACTGACTGACTGATTGACTGACTTACTCATTGACTTATTAGAATCATTAGGCACTCTCCGAGGAAGCTTAAACTTGAAATTTGGTAAGTAAGTAGGCAATAGGACACAAGTAAAGCAAAAATTCTGAAAAGTGCGCATTTTTACTCAGAACTTCTTGAAACTGGAGTGTTAATATCGTATATTTAGGGGATATTTTACAAGTTTGCAATCTAAATAAATCCAAGTTCATAAGGGTCACACAATTTAAAATGCAGGCAGGATTTTATTTAATTTATTTACATTCTTATTATAAATAAATTACATACCCAACACACCCTTCTTCTCTCTAGGATACATAACTGAGTATGGTACGTTTCAAAATAATTCGTTGATTTCTTGACCACAATAAAATTTAAATTACAACCCTCAGTGGAAAACCCAACCATAAATAGGTTGCCTGACAAATAACTTTTGTGTAGGCACCGCACCTTTTAAAAGGGACAGGTCCTGATCACCTACTAATATTAATAGTACCCATAGGTTAGCTATTTTGGATGCTCAATAACACAAACGAAAATACCTTGAGAAACTCCAAACGACTGATGAACTAAGACGAAAAGACTCTGCTTTATATTCAACACCTGCATAATATACCAAAAAGTAGGTACAGTAATAAATAAAGAAAATTTTAAGTCCGAACCTACATACGGGCACCCAAAGTATATTGAGTTTTACGACTAACAGTAACAGGTTACATGAATAATCAACGAATAATTGTGGAACGTACCTTACCTACCTATTTTTCTTGTATGTAAGGCCAGTTGTACATCTAAAAGACATTTGTTTACGACATGTCCTTGACATGTCGTGGACGTGTTACTTTTTATTAGAGCACATAGTTTTAAGTTGCCGCTCAAATATTAGGCAGACATGTCGCAAACAAGCCAGTGTTTGTCTGCGACAATTTCCATACGACACTACTTGCTGTGTTCTCAAGCGACATTTGTCGTTTGCCTTCGCGGCAAACATGTGTGAGTGGTTAAAATTAGAAAGGACGATCCTACTTTTAGTATTAAATTCAGAAATCTATAGAAAAATAGATCATATTTACATGATTAAACTTTTGGCCAAAATTCCATTCGACAAATTAAGGAGAAAAAAAGACACAGATAAGATTTCAGTGACACGATGACTGGAATAAAACTTGATATTTTTTTATTGTTTGATTTTAGAGCATATTTAGCTTGCAATGGTAAAGCTGTATATGGATCTTTGAGAATTTCTTTTGATCTACCACTTAAAAATGCATTTTTATTTGATTTGCAGTACGTTAGTAGTTAAACATTTGTCAACTTTTAATTTATTTTTGTTTCTTTTATCGTGGAACCAACGCAAGTAAGAAAAATGCATTCTCGGTCGGCGACACAATCCGTATAAGTGGACGAACTCGCCTTATTTTCTTACGACATTTGCTTTCGGGCATCAGTCAAACAAATTGTCGTCTACATGTCGAATAAATGTACGACCGGCCTTAAATTGAAAGTTTAGGAAAAACAAGTCCAGACCTACATCGAATATCCCCCGTCAATTATTAGTTAAAACATAAATCTTTTGTCTTTCATTTAAAATCATGAAAAATGAAATTGAATAATCAATAAATATGATTGTAATAAATAAAATATATAATAAAATTTGTCCTATGGAGGTATTTTGTGTCAGCTACAATTAATTGAAATGTGTACAGGAATTATAAATTATATAAATAAATACTAATTGCTGTTGGATTTTATTTAACCTAAGCTATTATTTTAATAGTTATTATGGCTAGATCTAATAAATTATTATAACTGGTAATACATTTAAATATGTACTGATATCAAATGAGATGAAATAAAAAACATTTATCATCATTGTCATTTGCATATAAATATTTGAAAAGGCCTACAACGACACATTTTTGAGTTAGAATTGTGAATATTTCCTAAGACAAATCCAGGTGCTCAGGAGTCCGCCATTAGTAACTTTGTTATTAAGCCATTGGTAATTTTGCACTAGGTTAAAACACAAAATTGTTTAGATTAGCACACTAGTAACATTTTGTTGATTTCTTTAAATATAAAGAATTTAAAAAAAATGACAATCGTAATTTTAAGTTTAATAATAAGATGGCACAATTTTAAATGTAACACCCTGCATATTGTAACATCAATAAAAAGATCTTTTAAAAAATACTACATCTAACATGTCTGTCTTTAATATTTTCGTAAATATAAGCATAGATATAGTAGTAAAATGGCATGTTTTTAATGAAAATGTATCACCAAAAAAAACTTTTATAAATACAGTTTTTTAGAAGTTTACGATCAGATTAAACCTCACTTTCTCAGCTTATAATTGTCTTGGAATTGTAGTAAGAATTTTAATCTATTTATTGAACTTAGAGAAAAGAGAAGATATCAAGCCAGAAACATTTGTATGTGTTCCTATTAGTGTTGTATTTCCAGTGAAAATATTTCCTTTAAATTGTAAATATTGAAAATGTTGGAAATATCGAAAAAAAATAAGAACCCGTTTTAAACCATCAAAACAAAGATTTTTATATATTTCCTATACTTTTGTGTAGTACAAATTTCAATGTAGAAAAATAATTTCCGAAAAAATACCTATATTCTTACCATAATGAATAATAAAATCTCGATCTCGGGGATTCACCGATTATTGTTTTTCTTTAGCAGAAGTTAAATTGCTTGCTCATGAAGACGGCACTAATGCTGAATGCAACATTCAAGGAGTGGATGATATCGATGAAGATATGCCTCTTGATCAAGTTGCATAACTTGTGTCTCGTGGTCGTGTGTACTTACTTTTTTAGAAATTTCACTGTTTTCTTTGTATTTTTAATACTTATAATTTTAGTTATATTAATGTATTTTACGTTTTAACTTTTAAATGGCAATTCTACTTATGTATAAATAACCTCATTTAAAATGTTAAAAATCGAAATTTGCTACCGGAAATTTTCCATCACTAGTTCCTATCCAAAAATATTGACCTCTTAAAGTAGTGTGATTAAAATTTAGCCCGACTTCTATTTTTACTTGGCATGTTTTCTACTAATCTGTCTGTTTTATTGAAAAAAACTGTCTTTATTAACATAAAAAACATTTATATATGTACTAGTAGATTAGTAAAATTGGTTTAATTTAAGATCTCAGTATAGTCTGTCTCAAAGTATACCGTGTTAGCTTTTGCCTTCATTTAAGGATTATACCTGCCGACAGCAATAAAACTGCGGATCAGTAGGTATTAAACGACAAAACATTAGAGACGGATAAAGTAAAGATTGATAATTTATTGTTTATTAAGGTAAGTATAATCTTAAAATTACATTAAGAAATTAAATATATGCAAACTTTTAATAAATTTATAACTGCATTATCTATACATAATTACATTTTTAATCTAAATATCCAAATCTAATTCTGTTTGACTATCAGAGTCATCACTGAGATTAATTACAATATGATTTATGTTGTTTTGAATAGAAATGTAAGAGTCCTCAATTTTTATAACGTGCTGTAGTGAATTTTTCCAGCTCTCAACTGGTATGTTAGTAATTACATTTTTTTGTCAAATTTATAACACTGGAACTTAAAGTAGGTTTCTGCTCTGATCTTTGATCTTACTTGGTTCCACAAATGCTCTATGGGGTTAAACATACAGTGATACGGAGGAAGCCGTATGAACTTATGCCCAGTCTGTTCAGCCAAATTATCACATACATATTGTTTTTTAAGTGCATATGAATTTAGGACTTCCAAAAGTTGCGTTTTTTTCTAACTGAATTTAAAATAAATATCACTTTCTAATAAATATTCCTGGATTTCAGTTTTTGAACTTAATGAATCTGGTGCTTTGTGTAGCAGACGGCTGTGGTAGCTTGCGTTATCCATGACAATAACACCGTTTTTTGGAATACTACTATACTATTTTTTAAAAGATAATTTTGAAACCAGTTTTCAAAAAGTTCTGCACTTGTATCCTCATGATAATCCAAGCTAGAATCCTTAATATTCTTTGCAGACAACAGCAAGCAGTTTGGGACAAATCTGTCTTCTGAACCAGCGTTTATTATGGTAATGCGTTTTCCTTTATTTGAAGGTGCTGTCGTCTGACAGTTTTGACTGGAATCAACCCATCTTTTGGATACTGTGTCGTGTATATCGAACCATGTTTCATCAAGGTAAATTATGGATCCGTTTTCTAACCTATATCTTTTAATTTGTTGAAGGTAATTAAATCTTCAAGTGCGTAATCTGTACGATTCCATTACTACTTGTCTATTGTCTATTTTGCGGTATTTAAATCCCATTTTACAAACAACCCTATGGAGGGTGGCACGGCTAATATTTATATTGGTTTTGTCTTCGTCTAGCTTCTTTTTTAGTTTTTCCAAGCTAGGAATAACTCCGTTTTCATAAAGACAATGTATTTTCCTTCTTATTGGGTCCTGATAATTATTGTCTATACGGTAAGATTGAAAATCACTACGTTTTTTTCTTTTGTTCAATTCTTTATTAATAATAATATTCCTTATCGATGGTATTGGAGTTTTTGTAAGTAGACAGGTTTCTTTTAAAGCTTCTTGTTTAATTAGACCTCTACTGATTAAAGTTTGATACACATTTTTTACAACCTGTTTTGCATCTAATGACAAATGATTTCGATGCGACATAGTTATATTCTCGTAAAACAACTTTTTCGAAACACACAGTAAAAACGGTTATTCAACACTGCCACTAAAATATTAGACAAAATATTTATATGCCTAATGGTTAATACTCAAGAAATACCTGGACCACCCCTGCCCTTATGAACAGATCGGTTTACCCAATAACAATAGGTAATAAATAATAATATTTATATGCCTAATGGTTAATACTCAAGAAATATGTGGACCACCCCTGCCCTTATGAACAAATCGGTTTACCCAATAACAATAGGTAATAAAAGAGTTAAAAGTTTAATGGGGTATGGTCCGCCATAACGATATACTTTGAGACAGACTATACCTACTTTAAATAACCGAGATTTTTATAAATAAGTTCGGTCCTTATTTTATATACCTGTTTTTGGTATGATATAAATATTATCTGAAATAGATTTTATATTTTTATATCATAATATGTATTAAATATTTAAAGTTTCTTTTAGATATGAAAAAAGCTAATTTGTCTTTCTCTAATTGTAATTCTCCGAAAACTCGTCCAAGCATAAGGGTCCATTATTTTTATGTTCTGCTTTATTTACTTTTCTCTCTAAAACCCAATCGACACTCCAAGAGGGTAAAATAATCTTGTTTCTTTTCTGCTCCGAAAATTACGTGTTACTACTGCTCTATAGAAATACTACTGGTCTATAGAAAATAAATGCCATTTTTCTGTAAGATTTTTAAACTTTTAGTTGTAAGGTGGTAATTAAAACAAAATACTTGTATCGGTAATAAGATCTTATTTTAATAATATTTGGAAAGCATATTTATTATAATTTTCATTCAGTACAAAATAAGCCTTATTTACGGCCTATCTTGCAATTTTGTGTAGATTTTTGTTAGACCGATTCAACTGAAGTTTAAATAGTTTTGCCTCAATTTTTTTACTTAACAGGAAGACTATATTTAAGAGTATATTTCGACGGCAAAAACTTAGTTATTTTATACATTTACTAATTTGGCTAAACAGATGTCTTATAAATTTTTATTAAAATAAAATCTATTACCTTTTTTCTAAATACAAACCCTTTTAAAACAGATGTTCTTTTAAAAAGCTTTATTTTGTTTACTTTTTTATAAAATAGGTTATATGGTGTTGATGCACAATGACCTTCGTGCGTGTTAAATATAATATAATAAAATAATATACCTAACAAATATAGGTGCTGCTTGAAAGTAAGCCAGAATTAGTCTTTATTTAAGGTATAACACCTTTGAAAAATATACTAAGTGACATAGAAATTCGAACATCCAGTAAAAATGATTTTATTTCAGTAATATTTTACACAAATATTAGAATGGTCGTAGTCAGCAAATGATTAAAATTTTAATTCAATTTATTCAAAATAGACTAAGTATATTACTTAATTTGTTTAATAATGTGTTGATGCGCCATGGTGTCTTACACATTCATTAATGCGTATAGGCAAAACTTCCCCTTAGGTGATCAATATCCTTGATGGGTATCTCATTCCAGGTCATTTCAACTTCGTGTCGAAGCCCAACCAGAATTTGAGGTAGCTGTGGTAAATTGTTTAGTCTTCTACCGATCAAGTTCCACACGTGTTCAATGGGGGGGCAAACCGGGAGACCGTGTTGCCATGACAGCAAATTAATTTCGGCATGTTTAAAGTAGTCCAACGTTATTCTTGCCGCCACATGTGGTTGGACATTATTTTGTTGAAAAGATGGATTTTGGACAGTTCTTAAATGTGGCTTCACTATTTCTTCAATGTAACACTGAGCGGTCATGCTGCCTCAAATGAATACTTAAGAAGACCTAGAGCCGAAAGCAGTTGCACCCCACAACCTAATCCCAACAGTAAGATGAACATGCCTCTCAACAAAGAATTGGGGATCAAGGCGTTCTTCACGTTGCCTTCTTACTCGTGCCCGACCATCCTGCATGGCTAAACAAAATCGGGATTCGTCGCTAAAGACCATTGTGTTCCATTCATGGTCTCAAGCTAGTCGTTCTCTACTCCACTGAGGTCGATTGTTTCGATGCTCTCGAGTTAAAGGTAAGAACCAGTGAGGACGGAATGAAAAAAGAGCAACACTTTTTATTCGACGATAAACTGCTTTCATTCCAATTCGCCTTTTATGTTCTGTAAACCACTGGTTTGCAATTGCCCTGGTTGTGGAGAAACCATCTCGTAAAGGTAACAATCTAAGGCGGGGGTCTTGATAAGGTGTTGTTTTACTAACTCGTTCTGTGCTCCTGGCTCTTCTTGAAGCCATCATGCCTGACTTTATCTCACCACAGTATCTAAATTTCTTTGCAGTCTAGCACCAATATTCCGGTATGAAAGTCCAGCCTGCCTTAATCCAACTATTCGTCCTCGTTCAAACTCGCTTAATTGTCGATAATTTGGATTTCCACTCTGGGCATTATTAACACTTGCAAACAACGTTTACTAACACGATCATTGACAATCTTGATCATAGTTATCTTTAATATTTTATTTATCAGCTATTACATTTTGGAAAATAATTCCCGATAAAAAAAGAAATGCGAAATTGATAAGGTTAAAAATTTTATCATGTGTTGTTTTTGTAATGATAAACTTGTAAACAAAAAGTTATTGAAAACAAATTATTTTTACTGGTGTTCGGGTTTCTATGTCACTTAGTATATAATACGAACCAAAAATATTTACCTGGCTAATTAAAAATCTCAAAGCCACTTAAAAAGGTCTTTAAATGTAATATTTTTTCTAAATATACCTAATATATTTTTTTGTAAGTAAAAATACAAATCACTTTATGTATACAATAGTTGTATTTTTCATACGATATTTAATTTTAATTTCCCCTCTGGAAGTTTTTTAAAGGTATATTTAAAATACACACAATCTCTTTTATTGAAGGGCTTCCACGAGTTGAATGTTAATCTTGGCCAACCTTTACACAAAATGTATTTAAGTTAATAAAAAATACTTTTGGTTGTAACTGGGTACTTAATTTATTATTAAAATAAGAAATAAATGTCACCATAATTACGTATTCCAGTATGGTATGTCTTTCTATGTAAAGTCACTTTCAAACAGACCCACTTAAAGTACCCACCAAAACACGTATGTAAAATAAGGGCCAAGTTTCTATCCAAAAATCTAGACCTCTGTAAGGACTGAGATCTAAAATTAGACCAAGGTTTATCTTTTAATTGTGATCTACTATTTTGCGTTTGTAGCAACTAATGAAAGGAACATTTGGTTTTGAAAAAAAGGGTATATGTATTATGTAGTGTTTTACTTCTGGTAGAAACTAAACAACATGCATAGATAAAAAATATACAATTTTATCCTTATATTTTTGCTTTTGTTTCAACAGAGATAACAATAGTATATAATTTCTCGGGTACGATTTACTTTTAATTTTAAAAGGTAAAACAGTATAAATAGTTATGTACTGTATTATCAAACAAGTTTAATATATAAAACTAGCTGACTCTGCAAAGGTTGTTTTGCCATATAAATTATTGTAAGTGAATACTTTGGTAGCCAAAGAAAATAAAACATGTTTTTTTTTCTAATGGTTTATAGTACGCAATCTTCTATCTACCTGGCTACAGATCTGCCCACCTACCCCTCTATCTCTTTACCCCTCTACCCCTCTACCCGCCTACCCCTCTACCCATCTACCCCTTCTACTCATCATTCCATCAGAATAATGAGAACCTTTTCCTGACAATATCAAACACAACAAAAAAAATTAGCGAAATCCCTTCCGTTTATATATTACGAATGCGCTAGATTATACGCCTACGTTGTACCATCTTTCCGTAAAGTTTAAAAATGTACTAATATCGCTATAAAAAAATAGGGGTTGGTGGTAGAAGGGTAAAAATATAGGGTTGTATCTATTTTTAAATAAAGAATCATAAAACTATTAAAATAAGAAATATTGTCAAAAAAAAAAATTGGGGTAGACCACCCTTATCAGTTAGGGGTATCAAAAATAGCTTACGTCCTGTTCCCAGACCTACTGAATATATACACAAAATTTTATAAGACTCGGTAAAGCCGTTTCTGAGAAACGGGACATATTATATAATTTATATTTATTTATTTATATAAAAGAATTATTTATATATTAGAATTTATATATTAGAAAAATTAATATTAAAAGCAATGGTAAAATTAAATATAATCATATATTCGGAATTGCCATTAAAAATATAAAAAGTGTATGATAATCTAGGGTAAAACTAAATATGCGATTATGTTTATTGTTACCATAGTGTTTGTTGCCTGAGTATTAGAAAAATAAAGGATAAGAAACTATATGTACTGTTTTGACACATCACGAAGCTGAATTTAAGAGCACTTATATAATTTGGCCTTTTCGTAAGTTCCAAACTAAAACAGAAAAAATAAACGTAAAAATAGCGAAAAATGGAGTAAACAAATGTATTTCCAATAAGCCGAACAAAACGCAAAACGTAAAAAAAGCGCATATACTGTTTTACGTTTGCAGACAAGAATTCTGGACAAAACTTCGTCTAATTTTAGATCTTAGAACTTTAAGAGGCCGAGATTTTTGTATGGGAACTTGTCCCATTTTACATAACTATTTTTGTTTAATCTCCTTTCTTTTTTCTGAGCTCAATGAATGAAAAAAATTTGGGGGGGATTTTATGCTTGTTGTTTTTCTTAGTTTTATAGGTAGAACCTAAAAAACAATTATGACCTTAAAATTTTAGGTTTATTCTGATTTCAAATAGAATTCTCATCGGAAAAAACATACCAAATTTTATTTTTATGTGTATTGATAACTATGTTATGATAGGGGCGAAACATGCTGAAACCAATTGTGCAATATACACACTGCATGCATCATGCCGAAAGTTGGCCTGGCGCTTTACTGTGCACCTAGATATGCATTTTATTTATTTTCTAAGTACGTTTTCGATCCCCCTGCCTATTTAATTTTTTTTGTCAAGTATGTAAAACTTGTTAAGATTGGTAATTTAATGGTCAGTTACGTAATACTATCTTTAAATTTATTAATTTTAGATATTTTTAGTCAAAAAAATTAAAGTAATAAGTAACAGTAATCGAAACTGGACTCGGTCACTTTATCTGTAAAATATTACCCAAATTTTTAATATTAATGCTACTATGTGTAAAATCAATTTCCCCTGTTTCACTATCATAAAACCGCATTTGGTGCATAAAGCAATTTTCGAACATGTAAACCAATTTGTCAGAACCGAAGCACCGGTTGCAGATTTATACGCTGCATGAATCTTTAATATACATCGGTAAATGGCTACGATAAATGTAAACTATTCGAACATTAAAAAAAAAATAAAGAAATTTTAAAACCGTTAATAACAAACAATTGTACTTTTTTTGCTTATTCTCCCTTATATTGCGTAACAGTTGTAACGGGCACACCTATCGAATCCAATTGGTTTCCATTACAGACTAGCGTTATAAATTACCAGCATTTCGTCCGCGGCTTTGCCCGCGTGGACTACACAATTCTAACTGTTTTGTTTTTTTCTCTCTTACGAGATATTGCCCTCCCTCCTAATCCATCCAATCCATCGCGCTCCCCGTCTTTCGTCATTCACTACGTAGCGTAGCGTGCGATTTTTAAAATAAATGGCGTTTGTAAATGAGTTACGAATTTCTCATATGAACTTCCCCCTTTAAAACCCTTTAAAAGGATAAACTTTCAAATACACTACCACTTTTTATTTTTCTGGGTAGTCAGAAGCCTAAATACCAACTTCCATATTAACAATTTAAAAATTGACTTTTTTCATCTCTATTTTGACCTTTAAAGAGTTGTTCCCAAAATGTTAAAATAGATAATTTTTTATCATAATTAATAGCCTACATACCAATTTTAATACTTTTAAGTCCAGAAATGATGAAGTTCCATACAAACTTCCACCCCCATTCTACCCCTTTAGGAAAAATTTTCCAAAATTCTTTCTTAGCTGACGTTTCTTTTTTTTTGGGTTATCAAAAGCCAACTCCCATAATAACAGCTTCAAAAATTTTAATTTTTCTATACAAACTTTTATCTTCTTCTTAACCCCTTAACTGCCCTATTTTCATTTCCATAAGTTAGGTAGTTTTCGAGATTTCGTGATTAGTCAGTACATAAATGAATAACTGTTTTATTTATATAAGTGTACGAATTTATCTTCGAAGACAATTATAAACTCAGAAACTTAGGTTTAATCAGATTGCAAACTTCTGTAATACCCACCCCCTAAATATACAATATATTTTGGGGCGTTCCAGGTAAAAATGCATTTTTTAAAATTTTGCCTTTATTTGTGTTCTAAAACCTACGTAAACATCAAATTTATTTACATGTAATTAGATTACCTAAGTGAGTTTACATATCGAATTTTATACCTTTATGTATAACGATAACGAAGTTATGATAGGAAAGAAAACACACTGAAACTTTTCATAATATACACACTGCGTGCCGGAACTTGACCTGGCGCACTACGGTGCGCCTAGATCTTATTTAAATAAAAATTAATTTAGGCAAAAATTAAGACCGGTAATATAAATAATAATATAGTATATATACAGGGTGTCCGAAAAGTCTTAGTATGGCTAATATCTTCGAAGTTAGTAAATAAAGAGGAAGTAAATTTTGGCCTTTAAAATGAGCTATATACCGACAAAAGATTCCATTTAAGATTGTTAGGTGTAACCCTCTGGTCAAGGGGGAAAAACTTGTAAATGCCTAAAGAGGTAGATTTTTTTATACGTATGCATTCGCATTTTCTTTCTCTATGTTTATTTACTTCGGAGATATTAGCCCGTACTAAGAGTTTTCGGACACCCTTTATGTGCCAAGTCTTGAATTACCTTAAAAGAAGCAAGTATATCTATTGAATAGGTAGGTATTTATAAAATTTTAAGCTAGCTGCAAGAAAAAAGTCAGATAAGATAGGTGTTGTAAGTAAGCTTCTTAGCGTATATTTAATTCGTATCTATTTAAAATGTCCATACCTTTATGGAAACATTTTTAAACTGCACTTGTCAATAATACGTGTGAAAATTAACCTAAAAAATTTTGCAATAAACGATTTTATTGCTTAAATATTTATATTCAACAGGTCGGAATTTAATTTAAACGTGGAAAAATAACCTTTGGTATTTTTTGATTAAATTTTTTGAAAGATTTTACTAATACACCTATGCCATGGCAATGTCATACAGTGGTTATATTAAACCAGAAATAAAATTAAATAACAAGAATATAAGTATAAAATTACAAATAAGGGTTATTGTTTTAAAGTTTATCATAAAAATAACAATTTAACTGAAAAATTAAATCTCACCAAAAATACCTATGTATATGTGTAAAAGAGAAAAGTTTCACCAAAAACACTTTTGTGTATTTGTAAAAGGGCTACCTAAGTTCCTACCCAAAAATAGTGGTCTCTTTAAGTATTTAAATTAGACCCAGATTTGTCTACCATTGTTCCACTCTTTTTTGACTTGGCATGTTTTTTACCGAGCTGCCTGTACTAAGGGAGAGGGAACGTTTTTAAACTTTTTTTTTAATTGAAGCAAAACTAACAAAGATACAGCGGTAAGGAAAGTTAGCCGATAAAGCTCGCTAATGAACGTTTAACACAATTTTTTTAGTGCTTAAAACTTTAAAAAGAGTTTGTCCCAAAACTCACGTTTTCAAAGTTGGTGCCCCTTATAACGTCAAAACTACTACACCGATTCTTTTAAAATTTTAAACACTATTTTTTTACCTAATTTGGTAGGTTACTCGGAAGAGTTTTTTCGATTTTGTTAATGTTTTTTATTTTACAGTAACAAATTAGCCGAATTTTTTTTTTTAAATCACTTTTTTCACTCTAAGTGCTTTACCTTTTGACTTTACAACCATGTGAGTTTCTTTGATCTTAATATTACTTAAGTTTCAACAGTATTTTATATAAACATAAAATAATACCAAAACGTAAAAATCCGCTTAAATTTTCTTATATTTTAGGTCCCATGATATTTGCTGATACACCTAACGAACAAGAAGGTGAAGAAGGTCAAAATATAACCGTTAAATGTGAAGCAAAAGGAGGTTATATAACTTGGTTATTGGAAAATGGAGAACCACCAAAAGGTAAATAAAATATTACACTTAATTTTTTCACAAAAGGTACCCTTTATAGATAAATATGCTAGAAAGAAAGTTTTTTTTTAATAAAAGCAGTTACAGTTTTGTTTTAAACCAAAAAAAATAAAATAGTAACTGTATATTATTTGTATTATTTACCACTTTATTAACCACCTGTGGCGTTAATTAAGTAATTGTATTTTTGTTGTAGGTCCAAAATATGAAATCCTAGGAGATGGTATTTTAATTATAAACGCAACAAAAGAAGATGCAAAGACCTACATTTGTCAAGCGGTCAATGAAATGTCGGGAACTTCGAAGGAGAAGCCCATTAGAGTAACCGTTAAACGTAAGTTAAACTTTTTTCTTTTATAAAGACTTATAATAGAAATGCCGCATTTTTTATAACACTTATTGCAAAAACTAAAAGGAAATAATATTTCACAACATTCTACTTTTCTATGTTCTCTTTAATGTATACTAAGTGACATAGAAAATACAACACCGAGTTGGAGTGCTGTAATTTTGAGCACACTTTTACGCTTTATTGGTCTCCTGATAAATAGAAAGTAATTAAAATTTAAATTCAAAATTTCGCAAAATAACTGGGATATTCCTTACCTGACCTGCTATCGTAAGCAATAGCCCCCCATACTACAACACCCACAGGGCGATGAATAGATTAAAAAATTGGACGTTCCGTCTTTCACCACGTCTTCTCCTTACTCTTGCACGGCCATCATGTGTGCCCAAAAAGAATCTGGACTCATTGCTAAATACGATTGAGTTTCATCATTCAAGTCTCCCCCTACTACAAAACCAATCGATGCCGACGATCAGAGGTAGTAGAAGATTGGGGCTATATAAAAACAGTCCAGAAGACTTTATTTATTGTTATTGCCCTTCCAACAGCATTAAACCACTGGTTCGCAACTGCCCTTGGTGTGAAAAATCGATCTCTAAGTGCTAGTTGCCTCAATTAACGATCATGTCCCTTTTTAGACGTCCAGTCCCTCTAACTCGTCGGTTTTGACTTAATTGAACCACGGTCGACAATATCTTATTACTGTAGCTTCGTATTAATTCACGAGATTAGCGAGTTCTCTAAAAGAAAATCCTCCTTCACGTAACGGATTATCCGGCCCCTTTCAAACTTTGAAAGTTGAGTCAAATTAACGCATCTGCGAACTCTAGGCATGACATTGGAATGAAACAAATGGAACCAAACAAATCCAACACAGAAAAATCGCTAAATATTAAGTAAACATGTTCATATTGTTCGAATCCTGATATAACAAAAAATATCAAAAAAAAGTATGGCTTGGAATGCCTTTAAAATTTTATCAGCGCATACTTTTATGATAGCAAATATATTTACAAGCTTTCAATTTAATTCAATAAACAATTCTGGGTGTTGCATTTTCTATCCCACTTAGTATATAAACAATTGATGACAAACGTTCTCTGTGGTTTGTCAATAAAAGTAATATAATCATTAATTATCATTTAATTATTTGGTTAAAACAATAACTTTATTTTAAAAAGAATAATTAAAAATAATTATTAGCAACAATGAAAATTAAAATAAAGTGATTCGGTTTATAAATATTTATGCAAAATTTAAATTTTCTTTGAACACCCGTAAAATATTCACCAAGTTTTTAGACAAACGAAAATATCCGCGAAAGAATAGCAAACAGCAGCTGAATGCAAACTAGTTTTAATTAAATTTAATTTAAAAATTATGTTTATGTTAATATTTTGCAATGACCTGCCAGCTTCGTTAACTTAAGAATGATATAGGGCTCAAATAATTAGCACGAAAAATTTCTTGGGAATATAAAAGAAAGCAAAATGGTCGCTTCTAATTATTATAAATTAAATTATTATTATTTTTTTAAAACCTGATCTTGCCAATTAATTATTTAATTTAATTTTCTTTATTAAGTGTTGTTGAGAAAGTTATGTCAAGTGGCATCTGAGATATTCGATTTGACTCATCAAAATTATGAGATACTTCACAAGGGAGTCAGTGTTAAAATTCGGTATGTTAGTAGGTTTTGGGACATAAATAAAGAAAAATATTTAAAAGCTGCATTTTTTTTTGAACGCCCTCAAACAGGGGAGGTAATAGCGTATATTTAGGTGGTATTTTACAAGTTTGCAATCTGATCTGAGTTTCTAAGGTCATAATTGTCATAATTGTCTTACAATGTAAAAAACAGGCAATTTTTCTATTGAACTCAGAATAAAGGGAAAGAGATATCTGAAAAAAAAAATGTTTGCTTCAATAAAAAAAGAACATTTATTATACAAGTTTTGCCAAGTCAAAAAAGAGTGAAACAAATTGTGTAGAGAACTTTGTTTAATTTAAGATATCATGCCTTTAAAAGGTAATATTCTTTTAGATTTTTTGAAATAATGGTACTTTATCCTAAAGCAATTTTAATTCTTTTTTACTTACCCTGCATATCTTTTGATTTTTAATAAAACTTACTACTGCTAATACAGTTTGGCATCATCCTCCACCAACTTTTATAATCAAATTTTCTGACAAATTAAAAATAAAAATGTTTCCTATTTAATGAACACCCCCTACATAGTTTTTAGAAAGGTCCAAATTTAACAATAACTATAGGAAGAGCGTATGTTTTAGAAACTGATTTAAATGTTCTACAGAAATTATTTAAAAAAGTCTTAGTTCTGACAAATTCAAAGTTATAGGCGTACATAAACTGATTGTGATAGAGAACCAAAATAGAAGAAAGATATATTAAAAGAACTCCATGATCAAATTACAAAATTCCCCATGCTGCTGGGAAAAATTTTTCCCTTTGCCAAATTTTACAAAACAAACGTACAAAATATCTAAAGAGTTAAGCTTACTGAAAGAAAAAAGAGAAAAAGCATATAAATAATTTAGTTTCTAAAAACATAAACACACGCATAAAAAAACCGGCAACTAATTTTTTTAAATAATTTTAATATGGCATAACTTTTTAATTTTTCCTTTTATTGCAATGATTTTTTGCTGGCCCATAGACCAATTCATAAAGATTGCGCTGCAGTTTGTCTTGATAAATTTTTGGTTGCCTAAATGTTTATATACCAGGGAAAGTCAAAATGATGTTTTTAGTCGTAAATTTAAAATACTCTGTGAAAAAAACACGACTCTATGGTTCAAATAAGATTTACAATAAAGCCGGATGTGTTCCGAGCATTTTGTTTTTTAAATCATCTGGCTGGCTATCTCGTTTTTTTTTATAAGCTATGCATTTTTAAATGAAACGCTGCATTTGAAAATACATATTTTTTATTTCGAATATTTAAAATTAACTTAATAGGTAATAACGGGTGTGTCCACCTCTTACCGTAATTTATCCGTCTGCATTCTTCGTGGCATCGAATCAATTTTTATTGATTATTTCTTCTTGAGAAATATTCTTCATCTAATGCAGCGAGACGGTAACAAACGCTTTTTTTTTAATTTATCCCAAAAATGCTTAATTGGGTTGAGATCTTGGCTGGAAATTAAAAAAAATCCAATAACCCATTTACTACATGCGCAACATGAGGTTTGGCATTGTCTTGCATGATTGTAAACGCTTTTCCAATGAAAGGGCCAAACGGAACGACAGCTTTCTGTAGTATACTTTCAATATATCTTTGGTATTTAGGGCTTTATTTTCCACAAATATTAGATTTGCACGTCCTTCTATACACAAACCCCCAAAATCAACACATATCCGCCATGAAACGAGAGTCGCTTCCATATTGTACAGTCCGCAAACTGTTCATTACGTCTTCGGTAAACCCGCTCACGCCCATCAGTCGATCGAACACAAACTCTTGATTTATCCGTGAACAATACGTTTTGCCACTCTTGTTCTGTGAAACTAACATGCTGCCGGGCAAATCTTAAACGATTCTGACGATGGTGAGGAAGTAAGTTGAGGCGCTACAGTCTGCGGCAATTGATTCCAGCTTCCTTTAACTGTCTTCTTATGGTTACTTTACTATCGTTTTTCTTACGTACCTGTTTAAGGCCATGTTTTAGTGAATAGACAGTAGCTCTTTGATGATTTTAGCAATATAAAACGGCGGTTAGCGAGATATTTATTTATTCTATTCCAAACATATTGATCAAAAAACATTCAGCATTATCGTAAATCTAAATTTAAACAAGGTTGTTTCCACAGAGTTTTTTAAGCTTACGACTAAAAACATCATTTTGACTAACCATAACAAACTGCAGCGCAATCTTAATGAAATGATCTATCCTCCAGCAAAAATCATTTCCCTAAAAAGTTATAATATGATATATATATATATATATATAATATATATATATATATATATATATATATATATATATATATATATATATATATATATATATATATATATATATATATATATATATATATATATATATATATATATATATATATATATATATATATATATATATATATATATATATATATATATATATATATATATATATATATATATATATATATATATATATATATATATATATATATTATATAAAATATATATATAATTAAAAAATTTTCCCAAAAAAAATGGGACACAGAGCAAAAACCCAGTTTCCTTGGGTCAAAAAAATAATTTACAAACTTGCCTTTTCCGAAAATTTAAAAAACAAAAATACAGGGGGGTTTAAAATTTTTTAAATTTTTCTTTTTTTCTTTAATTCTTTAACCAAATGACCTAGCGGTAAAAAATTTTGGGGTCTGGGGGTTTTTGAGGCGAGAAATTTAAGTTTGTCCACCCCTTTTAATTTTGCTACTTTTGAGGGCGCCGTCGGGCCCACCCATTTTTTTAAAAGTCGAATTTTAGGCTTAGAATATTGACCTGTTTATTAAAAAAAAGTTATATAAATCCATCTGCATTAAAAATGTACATTATTTAAGTTTAGGAGCAGCCGTTCTCGAGATAAACGCACTTTTGGATCTTGCAAATTTTTTATGGAAAATAAATTTTTTTCAACAAAATTTGCACAGTGATGTTCAAAAACGCGATCAAGGCCCGGGGCCAAACCCCAAAACGCCTCCAACCCCCAAATCACCCTAAGGTCACTGGGGATTTGGGACTTTTGAGGTGATTTGGGGGATTGGAGGCGTTTTCGGGTTTTGTGCCCTGAGACCTTTGATCAGCGTGTTTAGAGCTTCACTTGCAAGTTTAAAACAATTTTGGGTAAAATTTATTTTCATAAAAAACCCCAAAATCCTTTTAAAAAAACGTTTATCTCGGGGCTGCTCTCTAAGACAAATAAAATATACATTTTTGATGCATAAATTAAAACTATTTTTCAATAAACAGGTCACTTTCTAAGCCTAAAAGTTTCACTAAAACGGGGGGAGGGTCCTCTAGTAGCAAAATCAGGCCCGAATTTTCGCTCAAAAAACCCCGGGTCTGGGACGGCCAGTCATGGTTAAGAATATAGAAGGAAAAAATTAAGTTTAACACCCCTTTTTTCTTTGTTTTTAAGTTTCGGATAAAAAACGGGGTTTCTGTAAATTAAAAAAATTTTGGAAAATCTGCTGTTTCTCTGTGTCTCATTACCCCGGGACACCCTGTATTATATAATAATATATATATATATATATATATATATATATATATATATATATATATTATATATATATTATATTAATAAAATAATATATATATAGAAAATTTAATAAAAAAATAATAATTTTTATTATAATAAATAAATTTATTAATCAATTAATTATTATAATATAAAAAAATAATAAAAATTTTAATTTTTATTAATAATATATTTTTAAATAATTAAAATGCGAAGGGGGGGAAAAAAAAATCTATCTTCCGGTTAAGTTAACAATATCATAACTTTAACCTAGATATGCCCGGACCTTATACTGCATTCCAGAGAATAAAAATTTAAAAAAAAAAATACTTTAAAAAAACAAAAAAAAAACCCTGAAACAAAACAAAGTGGTATAAAAATTTCCCATCCATTTGCCCCCTAGCCCTTTAATTTAATAAATTATAATTTTTTAAAAAAATGTATCAGCTTAAATACTAACTAACATTAATATGAATTTTTCAAAAACATAAAAATTCCTGTTACCATACTTTGTTAAAATTCAGCTGTTGTTGATGTTACCAACTTCTAAATAATGCTTTTTAGTTGTAAGTATACCTAAAAATTGAGAAAGATTTGCTTTTTATTGTAAAATTTTTTTCCCATTTTTGTAGACCTGAAGAAGAAAATAAATATTTTCAGCTCGTTAAACTAAGAAGTGTTTCACTTTAATTAGCCCTTTCTGGACCGATACCCAAGAAATTTATTACCTTTGTTTAACTGGTCGGCCAAGATTCCCTCCTCCTTATTATATACATATATATATATATATATATATATATATATATATATATAAAAATATATATATATATATATATATATATATATATATATATATATATATATATATATATATATATATATATATATATATATATATTATATATATATATATATATATATATATATATATATATATATATATATATATATATATATATATATATATATATATATATATATATATATATATATATATATATATATATATATATTATATATATATTATATATATATATATATATATATATATATATATATATATATATATATATATATATATATATTTATATATATATATATATATATATAATAATATATATTAATATTTCTTTTTGTTATTTTATTTAGAGGGGTATATTTGGAAGTTTTGTTTTACGATGTCATTTTTTACCTTGACCTTCTAACTAGATATCATGTTTGAAATATAGTATTTCTTACATATATTATTTTGACTAATTTAATCTTTGATAGATGTGGAAGTATTATTTTAACAGTTGTCAATTTTACGGATCTTTTTAAACGGGATACCAAATTGGAGATGTTATTAAATTTATTTATTACTGTAGAAAAATATATTATATTGTCTAAAATATATTATAAACTATGTACATAACAAAGTGCATTAAATTAGGTATAATCCACAATTTAAAGGAATACTTAAACGGATTTATACTTATCGGTGATAAAATTGGCTCGAGGTTCTTAATAAAGTTTATAGAGTTTGAATTAGATATCAAGTTTTTGAAATTCTTACTTTATTGCAACTTTACTACTTAGCATTGGAAGCAGGATAGATTTAAACTATTAGCTAATTTTTAACTTTTAAAATACTTTTAAAAATCTTCAATACTTAAGTGCCAAAGCAAAATCAATATGCTTTTAACAGAAACTGTTTATTTACTTTGCAACCTTCATTTTTAACTACCGAGTTTCAATGAGTCAATTTTTTATATCCAGTAAAATTAAAAAAAAAATCGCCTTTAGAATTTTAACATACTAATTTTAATAGGAACGAAAATTTTAAAAACAACTAAATTAGAAACTCAAATGCTGCTTGACAGTAGTCAAGACGACAAATAAACTCTTTTTAAACATTTTTAATATCTTAGGAGGTACAAATTTTATTTCGTTACGAATCCTTTCTTTATAATATCTGTAATTTATATTTTGCTTTTTACCAGTGGCGTATGCTTGGAGGGACCTAAGAGGGCCCAAGCCCCCTTACTTTTTGAGAAAAACTAAATCATTTTAGCGAATATTTCTTCAGTTTTTACCCCTTACATGTCATTAATGTTTTAAATTGAATAGTTGGGCCCTCTACTTTTTCTAGTCAATATACGCTACTGCTTTTTAAGTACTTTCACAAAAAGTTATTTAGGGATGTTAAATCTGAACCTATTGACAAGAAAAAAGCAGCCTAGTCAGAAAACATTAAGAAATTGTCTGTGGGTAATTATTATCACCATGAATTCCATAAGACAATGTAACTATTTGTTGTGACTACGCATCCTACTTTCCAAATCCAACCATTGTAAGAATTTCAATTCTTTCTCGTTCCGGTAATTTAACCATTTGTTGAAAAATAACACACTTTTTTTCTCGATAAACACTTTAATTACGCTGCTTGGTAATTTTCTAGAAAGTTGCCCGCAACTCGATTTTGACCCTATTTGGTAAACTGTTTTTTTTTTGGGGCGCTGGTCACGAATATGATAAAATTATTTGGCGAAAAAATTTTGTATTTAAAGGGCTATGTGCAAAAGGAGAAGAAATAGTGTAAATTAGGTTAGTTTCATTTTCAATTTTGATGATAGATATTCGTGATTAGCGTCCCAAATTACAATCGTATACCAAATTTGATCAAAATCGGAGTTGCGGCAACTTTCTAGACAATTACCCGATGCTTTACATATAAAGAATATAAAGAAATTCTTTAAACACCTAAATTTAAGGACTATTTAACGAAGTTCAATATCAAATCAGTGACAGCTAACAACGATCAATTGTCTATTGTCAAGGTAACTCTCAGATAGCCAACTATACACGACTTAAACATTTAAGTTAGTTGTATTTGGAAAATTTATTGCCAATTAATTTAGTATTTTAATATTGTAATTTCTCTTGTGTTTTTTTGTCGTCCAATCCATACTTAAAATTATATTACCATATAAAAAAATGTGGTCTTTCCAATTCTGCAATAAAAAATAGATGTTATCATCAAAAAATAATATTGATGCCGTTATAGCTTTCACAGAAATCCCCCTGTTTATTTAATGTGGAAAAATGTGCAAGAAGGGAGAGAAAATGTTTTTTTTTTTATTTATACGGCACAGACAGATCAGTAAGAAACTTGCCACGTCAAAAGAAAGTGGAAAAAATTGTGAGATGGACTTGGTTTTATTTTAGATTTCAGTATTTTAAGAAGCCAAGATTTTTGAATAGGAACTTGGACCCTATTTTGCGTAAGTATTTTTGGTAGAATTTTTCCTCTTTTATGTAAGTACAATGAACGGAAAAAGAACTTAAACTTTAGATTGAATATGAAGTACTAAAATTGTCCATTTTAATGTCTCTTAAACCGCGCTTTTTTTGGAACCAAGAGGTAGCAATTGTCTTTTCTACTGAATAAAATCCTGTCTGCATTGTAAATTTTAGGGCAATTATGACAGTAGAAACTCAGGTTTAATGAAATTGCAAACTGTTTCAGGGTGTTAAGAAAAATGTGCAGTTTTCAGAATGTTTCCTTTACTTGTGTCGTAATACCTTCTTAAATACCAAATTTCAAGTTTCTACATCCTCGGGAAATGCCCCAATATTTTGTAAAGTTAACAAGTTTGTCAGTCAATAGTAAAATGGGATATTTTCAATATCGTATATTTCAGAAATCACTTGACATGATATGATAAATTTTTTCCCAAGTAATTAAAATACGTAGTACGTGAATTTACATATCAAATTTTATACCGTTATGTGGACGGTAAGGGAGTTATAATAGGAGCAAAAATACGCTGGAACGTTTGAGTATTACCCGAACTGCCTGCGTCAGGCAGAAAATTGACTTGGCGTAGAATTTTCTAGTTTAGTTCGATTTTCGATTATATTAGTATTGGAAACAGTTAAAAATATCAAGCTATTAATAAGGCTTCGTAGTTTAACCAAGCTTAACATCATTTATTATTCCAGAATATTGCAGTATATTTTTAACTGTATTGTAGATCCGCTATTTTTCGATGTGCTTAATCCTAATTCCCTTGGGAAAGAATAATTAGCTGCCTGGAATAGGATTAAAATTTTCCCAGCTTTATCCCTTTTAATAATTCAGTAAAAGCTAAATTCTTATTTGATACAGGTTATTTTTTAGTAAAATTTCGAAAATATAAAGCTGGAGTTTTGGTTTATTTGTTTTTTCTATTTTTAAATATAATTTAAAAATAAAAAAAGGAAGAAAAAACCAAATTAAAAGAACTTAATAACAAAATTAAACTGTATTTGGTACAATAATTCTTTTAGATAAGATTTAAATTCAGAGAGATCGCATAAGCTATGGGTACGTACAAGGTTTTTGAAGAGATTAAATTTTAAAAATACATAAAAAACCAAGCATCTGTTTATTTCTGTCATACTAAAAATCCTTACTTTTTATTATTATATTCTAAGTCTTGGACATTGTGTCACCAAACTAACAACTTATTATCAGTTAAAAGAGATATTAGTATTTTTAGGCCATTAATAAAAATGACATAACATAAATTAAAGAACATTTGGTATTTATATTCTATAAATATATAATATATAACTTTACAGTTTTTGTACTCTAAGCTTAATATTCCCTTTAACTGCCAAAATAAAATAGCCACTCTCAAACTCCAGAGGCCATTTGCTGTCTTTATGTTTAGTAAACTTAAAGTCCTTCAGAAGAGATGTTATGCCAACTTTACTCTGCATCGTTCCAAACCTTAACCCTGTAAAATAAAAGAGATATAACGAATATTAAAGAGAAATTACCTTAATGATGTTTTGTTTTGCATAATAGAGTAAATAATAAGTGCCTAAAGTAATCTGCAAAAAAAAGTATTATTTGGAGGTTAAAAGCTTAAAAGGGTTATATGTTTCACATCAAAATTTCATCGGATCAATTTCTTTGATTTTTTGAAAAACTTTTGTCTAATTTGAAGTTTTTTATAAAAATAAATGAAGTCATACATTTGTATTTAAACCACCAATCAATTTACCAGCTTCATCTGCCATGTATTTAAGAGAAATAATATAATAAAGGTAAAAACAAACTAAGAAACTTATTTTTTTTATATGAAGACTTTTTTACGCTAAAACTGTTAAGGGGTGTTCCAAATAATATAATACGTAAATAAAAGTGATTTATTTCAATAGATAGCATAAGTCTTTACAATAATTATACGTAGAATACAATATCTGCCAACTAGCCACCACGATTACTACAAATCTTTTGTTAACGTCTGAGCATATTTGTGGTGTTTTGTCGAATCTTCTTTTTAATATATTTATTCAATTCATTAAAAATTGTTTTCGTAAACCTTGCTTTGTACATAACACCACAAAAATAATTTAGCTGCGTCAAGTCGTATGTATCACTGTATTCTAGGAGGAATCGGCGCATGAGTACCGAAAACTATTTCACCTTATTTTTTTTATACGATCCTCTTTAAATTGCTCTGATGATATAAATGCATGTTGCCATGGCGCCACCTGGTCCCATATTGTTTAAACTAAAATTGTTTAAACAATTGCAAGGAATTGTTATTTTTTAACCCGATAAATTTTTTTCATATTCTTTACTGAAATACAAATAAAAAAGGTCCTATCACTTTTTACGATAAAGTTAATATTTTTGGGGATATGAATTTTTAGAAGTTCGAAAAATCTCAAATTTTAGTACTTTTGACCCATGAAATATATATATTAAAAAAATAATAAAACATAAAAAAATATATTTTTTTATTCTTTTTACAATAGTTAATAATATCCCTAACTGAGATTTAATATTTTTTATTGTTCATACAGGTTTTTGGATTGTTTATTAAGCGCGCTCACAAGTATGCGTCCCTTACCTTTAAGTATCGCCGTCTCTCTCACTCATACGCTGCATCGGCCCCTCTGTCCTGAATCATTATTTATTCTTTATCTTAAAAACTAATAACTTTATCAAAAATGTTAAATAGAGCAATGTTATTAATAATTTAATTATCTACAATTTGTTTTTATAAGTTTTTTTCTTGAAATCAATTTTACAAAAGTTATTGGATCTTTATTTTACTTGTAAGCGCGCGTAATAAACAATCAAAAAACCTGTATAAACAATTTGATTTTTTTTAATATATATTTTTCATGAGTCAAAAGTACCCAAATTTAAGATTTTTCGTTTCAAGAATTCATATCTCCAAAAATATTAACTTTATCGTAAATGGTCATAGAACCTTTTTTATTTGTATTTAAATAAAAAAATATTAAAAAAATTGTCGGGTTAAAGAATTACAATTTCTTGCAATTGTTTAAACAGTTTCGGTTTAATCAATATGGCACCAGGTGGCGCCATGGCAACATGCTTTTATATAATCAGTAGAGCAATTTAAAGAGGATCGTATAAAAAAATTGAGGTGGAATATTTTTTGGTACTCATGCGCCAATTCCTCCTAGACTACCGGACCTTTTAGTTTTGAAAATGAAGACGAACAGGCTGTTATGGTAAACAGGGAGCGAAATCAATCAATGATTATTACTTTTTAAGGCATGAGTTACGTAAAAAGCAAGGCTTATAAAAATAATCAACTTACAGTTCAATAGTTGAAAGATAAACAAACTTTAACAAAACAATCGTTTCCTATTAGAGAAATAACAGTGGCCATTTGACAGAAACGTATCACGTATAATTGTAAAAATTTTCGTTAGCTATTGCATTGACTAATTTTCAATAAATTTACATTATATATATTTTTTTAACTATCACCAACATTTGAAAAATTTTGTTGGAACAGCCTTTAAAAGTTCTTCCTTGGCTTTTTACCTTTATGAACCTTGTAACCATACCCATATCCCTTTATAATGTAAAACCTTTTGTGGATGGGTCCATAAAAAAGGAACAATTATTTTTAACTTTTAAAATGCCGCCTTTGTTGTTTTATTTTTGAAGCTCTTAAGGCGCTGCCAACAGTATCTTGAGACAGTCCGCGAAGGCTTAATATTTAAAGCCTAAGCACTAATGTACCGTAGGTAAGTCAAGTGTATTAAGAGGAAGTTTATCATCACGGAACTAAAATATTTGGATATTTGAAGGGGTCGAGAAAACATCTTCGAGTAGTTGTTTCCATAGTCTAGACACTCTGGAATGAATTAACGAACAAAGTAAGAAGTTCATGCTCCTCAGGTTGGACTGTAAAGGAATGTATAAGTGTTACACTACGTGTTCTCTATTAAATGCAGCCCGGGGAGAAATTTTACTGGCTAATTTCTTAAAGCAGAAGCTGTGAAAATACCTATAAAAAATGACGGATCTCCTACAGTCGGTCGGTGAGCAAAAGAAGGAAGCTTTGCTGTAAGCGTGGGATCATAAATGAGAACAGTTTTTTTTTTAAAGAACAATAGGCTTGTTGTCCAATTACTGCTAAGGCAGATATACAATCCATAATCAGTTTAAACCTATTGTTCGATATTAAACGTTGGCATCGCGCCAAAACCTTAAATTTTGAATCTAGTGAATTTGTTAGTTTAGTTCTCACAATTGGTACGGCACTGGACTAGGGTCAAGTGCGCGAGTACCAGACACTTGAATCATACACCTCGACTTGTGCAGAGGTCCAAACAATTCTCTCCAATTTTCGTCCCTTTTTTTGTGTGTGTTGGGACTGTTATGTGCGGGTTTTCCCTTTTGATGCGAGCCAGTTACTAAGCCAGTTTCCGCATTCGCGCCTTTTCACCGAAAATCCACAACAAGCCAGCCGGCAAGAAACGTCCTCCAGACCGATAAGGAAGACACGATTTTGGTGCCATTGGTAAGTGCCATTTTATCATTTGTGAGAAAATTACTTTGCTAATTTTTGTGAAGGCTTGTACCTTTAAAACAAGATGGTCCTTCTTAATTAAAGTATAATTGCCATTAATATCAAACATTTATTGGTCCTTCGAGCCGGATTATAAAAAAAAAGCCCTATGGAATACATCAAATTATATTTTAATTATTGAAATTGTTAAAAGTGTTTACTTGATATCGTGTTAAATTTGCTAAATTTATACATTTCTTTTTTGTGCATCAGGCAACGGCATTTGATAGGTATCAACAGTTTTTTTTTTGTAGGTGCTAAAATCCCAGCAATCTTGTTCGCGATAAAGAAATTGGTTTAAGGGGAAGTTTGTAACCTCTAGTTATTTCTTGACCGGCATTTAGTGTCACATTTATATTGAACAAAAAAATTTGTGAACATTGTTTTGAAAATATAATTTTACTGATTCAACATTCCAGAGTGTTAATAACAGATTATTGGCTTTCAGTTTACCAAGCTCCCGCAGTAAAAACAAAATCAGCTGCAGAACTTAGAAAGTTATTGTCAATTTTTTCTGAAAATTTATCAGCTCTAGATTTATTCAAATTAGATTTGTGGGACTTTACAAAATTCAATTTACTTTTTCAAAAAATGGATCATTCCTTAAAAACAATGTTTGAATTTGAACACAGTAATAAAAATTTTCCTGAATATAACGATCTTTACACATTTTTGGAAAAACATTGTAGAGCATTAGAAAATAGTCAATTAATTCCAAAGCCTGAGGGCAGTAGTGTTTCTTATAAGGTAAATCATAGTGATAGGTCAAGAAAGGTTGGTCATTTTAGGTCAAACGGTCATGGTTCACCAAGTGGTCATAGTAAACCCAGCGGTAATGGAAATATACATAATTTTATGTCTAACGTAAATTATTCAAAGTGTAATTTTTGCAAGGAGAGTGCCCATTCTTTGATTAAATGTGATAAATTTCTATGTGCTGACGTTGGTGAACGTCATTCCTTCGTGAAGAACAAACACTTCTGTTTCAATTGTTTGTCCTTCGGTCATTCTCTCAACCAATGCGAAAGCTCTTTAACATGTCGAGTATGTCAACTCAGACATCATACGCTTCTACACTTTCCTTCCAAATCAGTAAATTCCGATAGTGATAAAGTCCTTTCAGGTCATAAAGAAGTTCCTAAAGGATCCAGTGGTGACGATAATTTACGGGTATATTCTAGCAGAATACCCTCTCAAAGGTGTATGTTATTTGCAACCGCATCGGTACTTGTATTTGATCATTGTGACAAGCCCGTGCGCTGTAGAGCTTTGCTGGATTCCGCTAGTCAAGCAAACTTCATTAGTGAAGCATGTTTAAAACGATTAGGTATTCAACCATCAAAGTCATCTATTTCTATTCAAGGCCTCAATCAGATGTCTATGTGTACGACTCTAGGGAATGTAGCCTTGAAGATTTCTCCAGTTGGTGATAGTAGTCATTTGTATAATGTGGATACAGTGGTTCTACCTCAATTTTGTGACGCTATTCCTTTAGCCGCCTTTCATATTCAAAAGTGGAAATACTTGCAGAGCTTAAACTTAGCGGATCCTGAGTTTAACAGTTCTACTGATGTGGACATATTATTAGGTGTGGATATGTTTTCCCAAATTATTTTACCCGGTTTTCACAGGAGCGAAAATGGTGGTCCCTGTGCCATGAATACTACGCTCGGTTGGATATTGTTCGGATCCGTGGATTCATTGCCGCCTGCTAAAACATTAAGTTGTTTTACGGCTCTTAGTACCGAGTTAGATGAATCTTTAAAAATATTTTGGGAGATAGAGCATGTTCCGCAGTAGACAGCAGCTATGTCCTCTGATGATATCGCTTGTGAAAATTTGTTTAATAAAACTTGCGAACGTGAAGCAAATGGACGTTATGTGGTCCAACTTCCGTTCCGAGTTTTCCCTCCTTCCTTGGGCGATTCTAGAGCACAAGCAATGCGTCGACTCAAGTTGTTAGAAAATAGATTGGAAAAGAATGTCGATTTAAAAAATATGTATTTACAGTTCATGCGAGATTATCTTGACCAGAATCATATGACTGCCGTTGAATCCCTTGCCTCCCCAAGTGATGGCTACTTCATTCCACATCATTGTGTGGTTAAAGGAAACGGGGATGAGAAAAAAATCCGTGTTGTGTTTGACGCCAGTGCAAGGTCCTCCAATGGATCTTCGTTAAATGAATGCTTATTCACTGGTCCTAAACTCCAAAAAAAAAACCTCTATTTTATTACATTTTCGTATTTTCAGCGTTGTGTTTACTGCCGATGTGCGGCAGATGTATCGTCAGGTCCTTGTAGCCCCTGAGCATCGTGATTTTCAGCGCATTTTGTGGCGTTTCTCTCCTATTGAGCCGATTCAAGAGTTTCAATTGAATACTGTAACGTACGGTGTTTCTTCAAGTGCTTATCTTGCCATCCGAAGCCTACTGCAGTTGGTCACAGATTATGAAGGCAAATACCCATTAGCTGCACACGTCCTAAGACGCAGCACCTACGTTGACGATATCATGGCGGGTTCCTTCTCAGTTTCCGATGCATTGGAAGTAAAGAGGCAGCTCATTGATTTGTTATCTCTTGGAGATTTCAAACTTCGAAAGTGGTCTAGCAACAATCCAGCTTTATTAGAAGCTGTACCAACTGCTTATTAGCAAACAATCTACTTTAGTGACAAGGATGACTCTGGGATGAAAGTGCTGGGTCTGCAGTGATCACCAGTATCTGATTGCCTTTCATACTTAGTGGAACCTATATCTAGAAAGTGCACAAAACGAAATATTTTGTCGGAAATTTGCTCGGATATATGATCCGTTAGGCTTTTTGTCACCCACCATTCTGGTGGCCAAGACTTTGATACAAAAGTTGTGGCTTTAAGGTTTGGATTGGGACGCTATTCCGTCTGACGATATAACTCGACAGTGGGAACTCTATCGATCTCAACTTTCTTGTTTATCATCCCTTTCCATACCTCGCCGTTTCATAAGTGATGAAACGCGTGATGTTGAACTCCATGGATTCTGTGACGCCTCTGAAGTCGGCTACGCCGCAGTATTATACCTGCGACAAGTTTTAGTGAACGACAGTGTTGTGATCTACTTGGTATGTGCAAAAAATTGTGTGGCCCCATTGAAGCGGATTTCCTTGCCGCGCTTAGAGTTGTGCGCTGCAGTGTTGCTTACTGATTGTTTTGAATTTGTAATTTCTAGTCTGTCCCATGTAAAGATAAGCAAAGTTTTTGCCTGGTCAGATTCAAATGTAGCTTTTTCTTGGATAAAGGCTCCACCCCACAAATGGAAAACCTTTATTGCCAATCGAGTGTCACAAATTCAGGAAAGGGCGCCTCCTGAATGTTGGCGTCACGTGGCAGGAAAGTCCAATCCCGCTGATTGTGCATCACGGGGAATCCTCCCAGAGCAGCTTATTTCACACCCGCTATGGTGTGCGGGGCCCTCTTGGCTTCGATAGTCTAAAATTGCTTGGCCGTCAACGTCGATCCAGGAAATAACTGCAAAGGCCGCTCTTGAGGAGCGAAAACTTGTGTGTGTCACTACCCATGGCAAACCATTTCTAGATGAACTTCTTGAAAAATATTCTTCGTTGCAAAAAATTCAAAGAGTAGTGGCATATTGTATTCGTTTTATGACTAACGTGCGTGTCTCTAAGGTTGCCCGCAGAAGCGATGCCTTGTGCCAGCAGGACCTTCAGCCGGCCTTAATGGTTATTGTTAAAATGGTGCAACAACAGGTATTTAGTGCCGAGGTGTTAAAAATTCAACAGAATTTACCGTGTTCCAAATCTATAAGACAGATTGCTCCATTTTTGGACTCATCTGAAATCATCAGAGTTGGTGGACGCTTAAAACACGCCGACACGGTGTTTGATGCTAAGCATCCCATGCTTCTTCCAAGAAGCCATCCCATAACTGACTTGATAATTCAACATTTTCATAACCAAAATCTACATCCGGGTCCCCGAGCTCTTCAATACTTGATCACTCAACAATTTTGGATTTTATCAGCCCGTCGAGCCATTCGTCATGTGCTGTCCAAGTGTTATCGGTTGCTTTCGCACGAATCCGTCTCCATTGAGTCCCTATATGAGCGATTTATCATTGGCTCGTGTTTCACAGGTCAAGGCCTTTAGTCATACTGGTGTAGATTTCGCTGGACCCCTGTCCCTTGTTTTAGGCAGGCATCGTGGTATTCGTGGCCATAAAGCATACATTTGTGTTTTTATTTGCCTTGCAACCAAGGCTGTGCATCTTGAGGCTGTTTCTGATCTCTCATCAGAAGCCTTTCTTGCAGCACTTCGCAGATTTGTTGCCAGACGTGGTCGATGTACCGACATGTGTAGCGATCGAGGAACAAATTTTATTGGTGCAAACAATTTCTTATTGTCTTACTGTCAAGCTTCGTCCGAACAGTTGGCAATAAAATGGCATTTCAACCCCCCTGCATCTCCCCACTGGGGTGGTATTTGGGAAAGCGCTGTGCGATCTGTGAAAACGCATTTATTGCGCGTCATTGGATGTCAAATTCTTACTTTCGAAGAGCTAATAACCCTTTTAGCCCAAGTTGAGGCTGTTTTAAACTCAATGCCTGTGTGTGCCCTTAGTCCAGATCCGAATGACCTGACTAGCCTAACACCTGGTCATTTTCTGACTACTGAACCATTGATGTCCCCTCCCGACGAGGAATTATCTAACGTTAACCCAAATCGATTAACCCGGTGGCAGTTGATTCAGCAACTACACCAACATTTTTGGAAAAGATGGCATATAGAGTATCTCCATACTCTACAAATAAGGGCCAAGTGGAACTGTCTTCAAACTCCTCCGGTAGTGGGTACTTTGATTGTCGTGAAGGATTCCAATACGCCACCCATACGGTGGTTGCTGGGACGAATTGTAAAATTATATCAGAGCCCCGATCAGACAGTGCGGGTCGCTCAAATCCGAACCGCAAAGGGTCTTACTGATAGACCGTTGGTCAAACTCTGTCCGTTACCAAACCAATAATTCGACTTAAACATAAACTGTGCTGTTGATATTTGTGCAATAAATAGAAATTTTATTTTATTTTTTATTTTTTTTAAATGTGTAATTTTTGGGTGTTTGATGTACAGAAAAATAAATGAATTATTTTTGGTGGGCGGAATGTTCGATATTAAACGTTGGCATCGCGCCAAAACCTTAAATTTTGAATCTAGTGAATTTGTTAGTTTAGTTCTCACAATTGGTACGGCACTGGACTAGGGTCAAGTGCGCGAGTACCAGACACTTGAATCATACACCTCGACTTGTGCAGAGGTCCAAACAATTCTCTCCAATTTTCGTCCCTTTTTTTTGTGTGTTGGGACTGTTATGTGCGGGGTTTCCCTTTTGATGCGAGCCAGTTACTAAGCCAGTTTCCGCATTCGCGCCTTGTCGCCGAAAATCCACAACAAGCCGGCCGGCAAGAAACGTCCTCCAGACCGATAAGGAAGACACGATTTTGGTGCCATTGGTAAGTGCCATTTTATCATTTGTGAGAAAATTACTTTGCTAATTTTTGTGAAGGTTGCTTGTACCTTTAAAATAAGATGGTCCTTCTTAATTAAAGTATAATTGCCATTAATATCGAACACCTATCATACCTATACACATCCTAGGTCCTTCGCCAAACGGCAGCCAAGTGGAATCTGGTCTTTTAGCTATATTTTCGGGGCTAAAGTTTTCTGGATTAAATTTTTCTGGGTTTGGATAGTATTCTGGATCCATATGAATGGGCCATGTTGGAACATGAACCATGGTACCTATAGCAAAAACGAAATGAAAATAGTTTATAAAGCTACAGTGATAAAATGATTTATCCCCTATATCTGAATATATTTTTTTAATTATAACCGTTTTTTGGTACTTTTTAGTTGGTACCGTTGAAAGACGTACACCTATTACTCTTAATATTAATTCTAACTAGTTATTATTAATTTTTTTAAAACACAAGACTTTTACATTTCAGTTTAAAGATTCAAGATTATCCATAAATCGATTACTGTATTTACATTTCTTTTATATATTATTATTTATTATAATAATAAAATTATCTAAGTACCTTTTCTATAACTAGACTACTTCCAGGTACACTGTCTTGGGAGAAACGCTGCCGGTGGATATTTCCTAAGTGTCTCTAAAAAACATTAAAAAATAAATACTTAGTTGTTAAGTCATTGAATTAAGCTATCTAAAAAAAACAGTTGATTATGAATTTTAAAAACATGGTGTCTACGCATAAAAAATCTAAATTAGTTGCACACATCTGGTAAAATTGTCACAATAGGGTTTCACTAATCGCGGTTAATTGTCACTTACTGGATTTTAAAGTCTCTATAGACATAATATATAGACTAATATAGACTTAAAAAAAAAAGAGACACATAAATGTGTCTCTTTTTTTAAGTTCAATGCACAATGGCGTTCTTCCAGGCGCGTTACTGACCAGATCGACTAGGAAGAATATTTTTCTTTTGAGTCATATTTCCTCTTTAAATTTTATGTATGTATTCCTTAACACGTAAAACTTATTTTAGGTAAGAATTTTACTTTGAATTGAGGATATCCCCAGGAACAATAGAAAACTAAAGGCAACAAAATGCCAAGACAAATTATAACTATATTTTTTTTAGTTACTTTTTTTTTCAGAGTGGCTCTGATTCATCTTTATTAACACTGTACTTCTTAAGAGAAAAAATATTAAATTTGAATACATTCATCACCACCTGTCTGTCAGAAGCGCACCGAATGAAGCCAGAAAGATGGCGTGCGAGTTTGGTACTTGCAATTAATCAAATAAAAAGAAAACCTGTTTATAAAAAACTAAACCAGTTTTTATATGGTTTATTTATTTTATGGATACACCATTGTACTTGTTGTGTTAATAAGTCATCTTTACGACTGTTATTAAAATACGAATTATAATGTTGTAGCGTTTAAAGCTACAAGTTGTTTTTTTATATAGTTTTCTTCATAATAATAATATTATATTTAATTAGTATCAACGGCAATTAATTATTTTCTTATACAAATAAATTTAACGATTTCTAAACCTGTTTTATTAAGTAATAATTGCGGCACCGCTGCCCTTTTCCACGTGACGCCTGCTTGACTAAAGCCGTTTCAGATCGCTTTACTGATAACGCCTCGGTGGTGAAGCTACACGGCCGCACAAGTCGCTGTGTTGCCACAATTTGTCTTCGATTTTCAGTAGAAATATTCACACAAGTACTTCGATATGTTGGTACGATTTTCTCGTTTCCGGGCAGCAGATATTGTACCGGCAACAACAGGTTCTCTTTTCCTGCTCAGTCGGTTTTTTTTTGCCTAATGGCTGTTCTGCCAAATTCACGTGTGATGCATTAAAATTTGCATATTTTCTTGTGGTATGGCGTGCTATGGTCAACTGGTGATGTTTTATCAGGACTATTAACGGTTGATTTGCAAACAGCAGTGTGCAATGTTCATTTCCTCTGTAGGAGTAGCCACTGACTTCTTCCGTTGGTAGCCTGTAACCCGCATTTATGGTTTTTTACGGTTTTTTCGTTTTGGTAAATTCATCCAGTTTCGACAATCGTTCCTGTATGGTTTGGCTCTTCACGTGACCACTACCAGTGTAGAAGCAGGGCGTCGTCCAGCAGCCATTTTGTCCGAAACCAACAGGAAAACAGGTTTTACTTTCCTTTTTTTATGGGGAATACCAACATCTGCGCGCCATATTTTTTGTTTACCTATTTATTTTAGAAGAAATTGAAATTTTATTATTTTTTTTTTAAACTAAGTAATTAACCTACATTTGATGATATGTTTCTCTTTTATAATAATATTGTTTGTAAATAATGTAAAACAACTATCAAAATTGTAAGAACCGATCTGATAAGGAAATTAATTTTTTAGTTGATTTAAAAGGGGGTTATTTGCGCTTATAATATTACCGATGCTTGATCAAGTACACGGTATTATGCGTATTACATCAAGAATAAAGATTGCGTTAATTTTAATAGAAATAATGCGTCAGGGAGGTTCGTTTGAAAATTAATTAAAATTATATTTTTTCAATAGATCATTCCTTAAGAATATGAATAAAAACCATTTATTTGAACTGGCTGTTTATGAATTTAAATTCCTACCTTTGTGAAATTAATAACAACAGCTTAATCCCTAAACTTGGTTAATTTCGGTGTTTCCAACCAAGTTAAATTCTAATTAAAAGTAACCGAATAAAAGGAAATACCGTGGCGCCCATCTATTTTTCCTTAATTAATTATCTTACCTTAATTATGTACATAGTACTCACGACATTACTGCTTTACCAGGCGAATAGATAACCCGAAGCAAATATAACCTGTTCTGTAAGTGTTACAGAATAGGTTACGTTTCAAAATTGACGCCCAAACGCGTGGGCTTACCTAATTTGTTTTTTTTTGTTAAATTCATAACAGTTAAGTTACTTTAGTCCTGGGGAAAAAACCGTTAAAATTTTATCTTCGTGCAAACCATATATTTTACTTTTTATTTCAGATTTGAATCTTTAAAATTTTTCATATTGTTTTACATTAACTTGATATTGTCAGAGAAATTACGCATTCAGTAAGTGACGTTTAAAGCTACGTTATTTTTTTGTTACACCATTGTTATGTAATTTTTACCTTATATACATATTTTCTGCTTTAATTTTTTTTAAATAAATACTTCTGAAGTTGAAGTTTTGTCTTAAATTTGATTTAATTTATTTTAGTAACTAATTTAATAAATTTGCCTAATTTTAAAATTTTTTAGGTGTGATTACATAACTGTAATTTTTACAGCTTTTAGTTTACTATTTTCTTTGAATTTTCTTGCATAGTTTCTCTGAAAAGGTCAAAACTTACCTTACTGTTTTTTAATTTATCTTTGCAGCCTGCGCTAATTACTAACAAACTGTTATGCAAACTTTACGTTAAACTTTCGATAGCATACGGGGTAGCCATAAATACTTGCTTACCCTCCGTGTTTATATCTAAGAAATATTTTGAAACTAGAAATAGCCATAAACACTAGCTTATTCTCTGGTCAAATTCGCGAATGATTTTGCTTTTTATTTTATATTGATTTACGCTGATTATTACCCTTGCATTTTTTTGTCGTGATATAATAAGAATTACGTATCTGCCTCAAATAACCGAATATTTTTTATAAAGTTTTTTTTTGAATAGTTATTAGTGACTGAGGTATAGAAAGTTGCATTTTTTTGCTTCCTCTTATCTTCTTAATGAATAACACTGAAGTTTAAGACTTTATGTAATTATACTCTGTTGTTTTGGCTTAACTTAATTATTAAGAGCATTTGTTATTATGATAATTGCTCCCTACTCAATTAATAAGTAAATATATCGGACCTTTATAACTTTACCGACAGGATAAAATTAGTGTATTCAAAATTTTCAATATACATTTCCTTCATATACAGGGTGTCTCTAAAATAAAAAAAAATTAAAAAATATTTTTTTTTGCTTACACAAAATAAGTTGTAACTATTAATTTTATTGTCTAACAAGATGGAGTTCTTTGTAGTTAACCATTTATTAGAATATGAGCTTGATTATGAGTTAGCCATTAGAAATGTCGTAACGCAACGAAATGTTAGCGATAAGAGAAAAATATTTTCTAAATTGTTAAGAAAGGAAAGAGATGCAAATTAACCTGGTTCGCAGATTTCTTTAGAAAATTATGATTTTTAATTTCGCAGTAGAGGAGGCTGCTATTAATAAATCTATTACCTCAATCACTGACACTATTATCGATTTCGAAGGCACAATTACGGACTCCACTTAGGCTCGGATAAAGTCTAGAATTATTCATTTGACTGGTAGAGTTAGTCGTATAGTTGTCCCTGATCCGGATCCTAATGATATCGCGTGTTACAAAGAAGAGTCCTATGCTACTTGTATTAAGCTAGAGTCTGACTTAGATGACAAAGTTGTCGACTTACCTAATGCTCCTGTCGGCAATACTACTCGATTGTCTCCAAATGCTCCGCCCGTCGTGAATGTAAATCCGGTGGTTACCTGTAATGGCAGTAAACAACCAATTTCGGAATGGGGTATCAAATTTACGGGAGATCCAAAAAGGGTTTACTATTTTTTAGAACGAGTTACTGATTTAGCACGAGCCCGTAATGTTTCGGAAGCCGAGCTTTTCAATGCCGCGGTTGAACTTTTTGTAGGGGATGCCTTTATATGGTTTCGCAGTGTCAAAAATTCAGTAAATGATTGGACCTCTCTTGTCCAAAGGCTTAAAAAGGATTTTCTTTCTCCTTATGCGGATGATGAGATATGGGAAACCATAAGACAGAGAAAACAAAAGCGAAACGAATCGGTAACTATTTATATTGCTCATTTAGAAAATCTTTTTAATCGTTTGTACAACCCTTTAGCTAAAGTAACCAAAGTCAAATATTTAAAAAAGAATTTATTACCTGAATATATTCAAGTACTTGCGTTATAAACCGTTGATTCCGTGGAAACTTTATCAAATTTGGTTCGAAAGCTAGAAGAAGCTTCTTACCTTACTTCTTCTTCGAGGCGTTCTAACTGTTCAAATGTTTCATGTCTTAATAATTCCGATCCTACTGATTCTCAGAGAAATAGATTTTATAATCAGGGTAGACCTAATAATGTTAACTTTCATAAAAAGAATAATGACTCATTTTCTGGCCACTCGGAGAATAGTTCGAAAGTGGACACAGGCGAATTTTCCGGCACTAAACAAACGCCTCAAAATAAGAATAAACTTACGTGTTTTAACTGTAAAAATGCGGGTCATTCCTATAAGGTTTGTAAGCAGAAACGTAAAACTTTTTGTTACCGATGCGGGGAACCTAATGTTAAAATCTCTACCTGTCCAAAATGTTCAAAAAAACTAATTTCAACAGTATCTCGTCGTGGCCAAGATGCTGTTAACTCCGTAAATTAAACAATTAATAAAAATAATTATTTTTGTCCTGATGATTGGAAAAAATGGTTAAATTTCGTTTCTAATTTTTATAAAAATAATAAAGTATCTTCCCAAGTGTCGCCTGTTTCTTTGTAAACAAAGTGACAACAGACCTTATATTTCGGTACGCGTTTTTGATAATGACATAACTGGTTTACTTGATACGGGTGCAACAAATTCTGTAATTGGAAAGTCGGGAATAAAAATTTTAAAGCAGATGCCTCCTAAAACTAATTCTTTGCAAGATAAACAAATCTATACTGCTGATGGTGCACAGCAGAAAGTAAGCGGTGTCGCCGACTTACCTATTTTACTTGGAGAGTCTTTACAGATTATAAAATTTTTAACAGTTCCTTCGGTTACACATTCATTTATCTTTGGCAGTGACTTGGGATATTTGTACAGGTAAAAGTGATGTTATATCTTTGTCTTCTAATGTCGATACTAAACTTTCTTTCTCTAAACTTTCTTCTCTTGATGATCTCTCACCTATGGATAGAGTTAAAGCTGAAAAGGTTATTGAGACCTTTAAGCAGATTGACAGCAAAGACAGGCTGGGCAAGACCAATAAAATTCAGTTAACTATCGATACCGGCAATGCGAAACCTTTTAAAAAGAAACCTTATTTACTTTCACCTTACATGCAAGAAATCTTAAACAAAGAATTAGATTCAATGTTAAAACTCGGTGTTGTTGAGGAATCCCAGAGTCCTTGGTGTTCTCCCACATTATTAGTAAAGAAACCCAATGGAGAATATAGATCTTGTTTTGATGGACGTTTTCTTAATGAGTTGACAAAGCATGATTCTTTTCCGTTGCCTCATATTGATCGCATTTTGAATAATCTTCGTAGGTTGAGAAAGAGGTTTTGGCAAATCCCATTGGATGAAGCGTCGAAAGAAAAGACGGCTTTTTCTATTATTGGTAGAGGTCAATTTCAGTTCAAAGTCGTACCTTTTGGTTTGTGTAATAGTGCGCAGACGCAACAGAGACTTGTTGATTCTATATTTCGACCTAAGTTTGAACCATATATCTTTTCCTATTTGGATGATATTCTCTTGTGCTCACCTACGTTAGAACATCATCTAGAGCTTTTGGAGACTGCTAAGAAACTCCTTGAAGAGGCTGGTCTCACTGTGAATCTTGAGAAGTGTAAGTTCTTTCAAACTACTCTTAAATATCTAGGTTTCATCGTAGGAAATAATTCTTTATCAACTGATCCTGATAAAGTGTCTTCTATGATCAATTATCCTCGTCCTAGAACTACAACTGAAGTCAAACGTTTCGTTGGCATGTGTTCCTGGTATAGGAGGTTTATTAAGGACTTTTCTTCACTTATTAGTCCCTTGAATGCTTTGCTTAAGGGTAAAAAGAAAAAAGAACAGATTTCCTGGACAGATGAGGCTGAAAGTGCCTTTATTGCTATTAAGGAAAAGTTAATTTCTGCTCCTGTTTTGTCACAACCTGATTTCTCGCAAAAGTTCATAGTTCAAGCTGATGCCTCTGATGTTGGACTTGGTGATGTTCTCACTCAGTTTATTGATGGGGAAGAACGTGTAGTGGCCTATGCCACCCGTGCTTTGTCTAGAGCAGAACGAAATTATAACGTTACTGAACGAGAGTGTTTGGCAGTTACCTTCTGTGTCCAAAAATTTAGGCCTTGGATTGAGGGCGTTCGTTTTACTGTTGTGACGGATCATTATAGTTTGCTCTGGTTAAATAATTTGAAGAATCCTTCGGGTAGACTTTCTCGTTGGTTAATAAAGTTAAGGCAGCATTCTTTTGATTTGGAGCACAGAAAAGGCAAGTTTAATGTGGTACCTGATGCGCTTAGTCGCATACCTTATTCGTTACCTAACTCTGACACTACAGAGGAAGTTATTCCCTCTACTTCTCACACTTTTGGTGAAGTTTCAATTATGACTTTTGATGCCGATCAAGTTTACCAATGGTATTCATCCATGCGTGACAAAATTCAGAAATCGCCGGAAAAGTATCCCCAGTGGAAGGTTGAGAATCAAATAATGTATAAATTCATTCCGACGAACTCATATTATACTTTCAATCAAAGAGAGTGGAAACTTTTGGTTCCTAAGGCCCACAGGATAAAAGTTTTGGAAAATTGTCATAATCCACCTACTATGGCTCACTTTGGTTTTAGAAAAACACTTTTTCGAGTGCAAGAATCTTATTATTGGCCTCATATGCGTGACGATGTTTTGAAGTTCGTTAAAGCTTGTTTAGTTTGTGGTGCACAAAAACCAACAAACCTTCCTAAAATTGGTTTTATGGGAAAAGAAAAAATTGTTGATCGTCGTTTTCAGGTAATTGCATTGGATTTTATTGGTCCTCTTCCTCGTAGCAAGAAGGGAAATGAATGGATTCTGGTAACTGCTGACTGGTTCTCTAAATTTACATTATTATTTCCTTTACGAAATGTTCAGTCACCGATTATTGTTAAACACCTTAAAGAAGACATATTTCTTAATTATGGTGTCCCTCAGTACCTTATTTGTGACAATGGTTCTAACTTAGTTAGCCAAAGTTTCAAAAAATTTTGTAGCGACTTTGACGTTAAAATTAGATATACTCCATATTATTCCCCACAGTGCAATTTCGTTGAACGTAATAATAGAACAATTGGCACTGCTATTCGTTGTTATATTGATAAACATGATGATTGGGATCTTCATGTACCTGAAATCACACAGGCCATTAATACTTCTGTTCATGAAGTTACTGGTTTTCCTCCTTCGTATCTTAATTTTGGTATGCATGTTCCACTTTCCGAAAATTATTACTTCCAGGATCCTGTTAACAATAATCTTGATGAGAAACAAGAAATTTTACCTGGTGATAGAAACACATATGCAGCTGATTTGACAGATTTTCGTAAATTTTTTGCTGAAGTACGTCAAAGGCTTCACCAAGCCTATGAAAGGAATGCAAAGTCCTATAACCTTAGAAAAAGGGATTTGAATTTTAAGGTTGGTGAAAAAGTGTGGCGTCCCAATAAAGCGCTTTCTAGTGCAGCAAATAAGTTTGCGGCAAAGTTAAGTCCCAAACGTATACTTTCCATGGTTCATAAGAAAATCTCTCCTTTAGTATATGAGTTAAAAAAATTAGATGGTTCCATGGCAGGTACCTGGCATGCTAAAGATTTATTACCTTACCGCGGTGATTCCGCTGTAGATTGTTCTGATAATGATGATGATAATTAGTCATTCCTATTTCCTTTTAAATTTAGAATAATTACCTTTATCTTAATGTACATTCTTATAGTTTTGTAAATATATTACCTGTTTGGTTTTTACCAAGTTATCTGTTACTTTATCCGTCGGTTTTAATATGTCTTACCTTATCTTAAGTAGAGATTCTACTTTATCTTACCTTAAGTAGAGATTCTACTTTATCTTACCTTAAGTAGAAATGCTACTTTACCTTGAGTAGAAATACTACTTTATCTTACCTTGAGTAGAAATACTACTTTATCTTACCTTAAGTAGAAATGCTACTTTATCTTGCCTTGAGTAGAAATACTACTTTACCTTACCTTAAGTAGAAATACTACTTTACCCTAAGTAGAGATACTACTTTACCTTACCTTATCTTCTCTGATGGAATTCTCTTTATACTGGCGATTGCAGCTGGCACTTTTTCCAGTGACTATCTCGTATCTACCTTGTCTAAAGCCTGCAATAATTTTTTTGCTTGCTTAATTTACCTTAGCTTTCTTTTATAGCTTTACCTTACCTTACAAAATTTTTGAATAATGTTCGAATTATCTAATTTTGCATATACTTGCCATGCCTTTTGATTTGTATATATACCTACATACAGACTCAGATTTCTTGCAGATAACTACTAGTCAGTTACTGCTTGTTCGATTAGTTTGTTTCCTTGGAAGGAACTCTTTTCGCGTTTACTGGTTTAGTAAGTTTTTAGCTGTCAAATCGTTTTTAGGATTATAGCTAATTTTGTCTGATTATCTTTACCTTTGTACCTTCACTACCTTGTAGTATAATTTTTATATCATTAGAATTTCTTGGAATTCCTTTTTTAAATAATTTTTTAATAAATCAGCAGTCAAAATTGTAATTAAGATTTTTGAGTGTTTTGCTTTTCGTCGTCTTATTTTTAGAGACCTACCAATTTAGACACCTACCAATTTAGACCTACCTATTGTGACTCCGTAAGGACGAGTGATACGCGCAGTTATCAAGTTAAATAAGTATGACGAATAGATTTATGTTAGAGCACTCAATTGTATCTTACCTACCTTGTCTTGGGAAGATAAAAAAACTGTTTGTTTCTTTAGTGACAATTGCTGCAAGTTTATAATTTTTCTAAAACGTTTAATGTGATTCTTTAATATTTTTATAGTAAAATATATAATGATAGTAGTATTATGATATTTTATAGTCCTTTATAGGGTATATTTTTATGGTTATAATTTCTTTAGATTAAGTTTAACCTATTAGTAGCTTAATCTTTTTTCTCTACCATGTTGAGGATTTTCCATCTGGTAATAGAGAGGGCCGACCTTCAGTAGGTGATGTTGGGTGTCCGGGTGCGGGTTTTCTTTTTTAAAAAAAGAAAACAGCTGGTGCCAGATACCGGGGCGGAAGCTTAGGTCCGGGTATAAGAGGGCCTGGGACGGGGCACAGGTTGTGTCTCTGCAGTATATACTATGTATTGCAGGGTCATCGTCTGTGATACCGCGCAATGGCACTAGGATTCTCAGAATTCTAGCCCTACTAATGCAGTTTTGTTGCAAGAGTACCCTTGCATTCCCCTCAATATGTTTCTTTCTATGCTCTGGCATATTTTAGTTCTGGTCATCGTACTACAACGATGCCCCCATTTTGTTTGGACAAATGGATATGTTATAATTTATAGGTTCAAACCTTTTACTTAAATTTTTCTTGTTGCGTTTTAATATTGATAAAAAATATAGTTATCTTTGATAACTAATTTTTTTGTGGGAGAGGGATAATTGTAGCGTTTAAATCTACAAGTTGTTTTTTTATATAGTTTTCTTCATAATAATAATATTATATTCAATTAGTATCAATGGCAATTCATTATTTTCTTATACAAATAAATTTAACGATTTCTAAACCTGTTTTATTAAGTAATAATTGCGGCACCGCTCTGCCCTACAATCTAAAAACCTAGTAACTCTTAAAACAACTTTTTCGGCAAAGTCGATCAAAAGTTTTTAAAATGTGCTTGCCTACCGCTAGTTTGTAAATAAAGTTTTCGATAACTTAAAATATACACAGTATATAATTTTTTCTTCTCTTTCAGAATTACGAAGAAAATCTTGCATTTTGTACGTATAAAAATAGTAATCCTAATATTTAAAGTTGCTAATTATACGCTATTTATAGATGTGCAAATTAAAAATATAGTAACTCGAGCTAGGAGCGAAATTAACTGAATTTACTTTACAGAAACATAGTATATAGATTTGGTGAAACTAAATAGACGATAGTCTCCTAGTAATAAAACTAGTTAGTCTACCAAAACATAAAATAATTTTAAAAAACCGTATATAAAATCCTATTTAGTAGATATAACTGGTATTGAATTTGCAAAACACTATTATAAGTAATATAGCAAAACAACCAGTAAAATACGATGTTTAACGAAAAACTATAAAAAACGTTATTATTTATACTAATAAAGTTACTTTTGATAAATATTTAATTAAAAAATTAACCACTGTAAGTTATTAATGATTTATTAGACTAAAAGGTAAATATACAAATAGAAAAACAGTCTTTTATTGGTAACAACTCTGAAAAGTAAACGCAAAAAATAATAAATGTTTTTATGAGTATGCAGCCCAAAATTCTAAATACTAGCTGCAGTTATACCTATATCATCCACGTTAGCTGAACTTGGCAAACAGGACCAAAATCTTTGCTTTCGGGTAGGCATATGCGGTAGTAACTCACACTTACAATTGCTTCTTTCTTCTTAGAATTTATTCCCCGAGGTTCAACTAAAGAGTCTGGTATGTCGAATTTAAATTTTGGATTTAAAACGGCAGCTTCAGAAAATTCAGTGTGCTCTAACTCAAGTTTATAAAAAAGTTTTTTACTTCCTTTTTTAAATTGTACTAATTTAATCTCGTTTCATTTTGGCAGAGCGACGCCCTTTTGTCGTGGAATACATCCATTTTGGAAAGGTTTAAAATGTTCGGCATGCAAACTTATAACCTTGTTTAATTTGTTTGAAGACTTAATCAATTTTTCAAGATCCTCAAAATCCAGTACTTCTGCTGTCTTATTTCATTTTTTGCCTATTTGACCATAAATTGAATCAGCTTTCATAAAGCTGTGGCCAGGCTCAAAATATTTAAAAGTTATGGTTTCTGGTCCCCAACTTTCATTGACAAAAACTAGACAAGCAGTAAAAAGAATCCAATTTTTATTTTGGGCCGTACAATTGTCAGCCCAAAAAATGACATTTGCTTTGTTTTTGTATTTAGCCTAATTAGAGCGTTGTAGTATGCAGACACAACATTTGGACCATTTCTTTCCTCGATGGCCTCATGCCACAAGATACATTTATTCTGACCTTTAGGTTTTAAATTTGCGAAGGTTTCATGAAAAACTGTGAGAATTCTTTATGGTCATTTTAGGCAACAACATCATTTGCATGTCAACAGCGTAAAGTTCCCAATCATCATCCCATAATTTTGTGGTGTCTTCAGTATAACATTTTCTAGCACTTGTATACCTTTTCTTGTGAAGATTATATTGATCACAAACAGAACATGATTCAGTACTATTTATGTCATTTGAAGATAAATTTATATCGGATTTATCGACGTTTTCTATTTCTGCAGAATTGCAGCAAGTTTCCAGTTTCATCTGGCTTGTTATTTAATACTGAATCGTTAACTTGTTCGTCATGGGAGTGTTGCTTGTAGATAGAACAAATTGCACATTCGTCCTGCGTGGGAGCTGTAAATCCATTTTTTTTTCTCGAAAATTTTTCGGTAAGTCTCTTATCTTACAGGTTTATATTTTAAATTAAAATCCTTATGCATTTGATGTATTTTTCACTTATGAAAGTAGTAAATCTAGTTATCCCCACTACTTTATACCGCTGAGAACACTGAGCATATTGTGTTAACTAGACGTACTACTTATTTCTTATAAATATTTTTGTAATACGTTTTAGTACCTAGAGTTGCTAGGTTGTTTAATAAACAATAAAAATTGTTATGTTTTTAAATCCAATAAAAGTTACTAATACCAGTTTTGTGAAATTAAATTTAAAAATAACATAACTTTATTTACTAGGTTTTTAATTCGTAAATTTAAAGTATAAAAACCCTGCATAAAGTTACTATATTTTTATTCGGGAAATTTAAGAAAAATATTTTTATGATATGAGTTACTAAATTTTTTGTTTGTACTTTTTTATTTAACTATTTAATTAAATTAAAAGATAAAAGTAACTCGACATGCTAAAATAGATATATTTAGTTAGTCTACTTGCTAGAACTTAGATCACAATATCTTTGTAACTAATGATCAGAATAAAAGTTTAAAAGTAGCCAGCGTTAGAGCTCAGTATAATGATCTCAAATATTTAAACAGAGCAAAAACATAGTAAGTCGAGTTACTATGTTTTTCGATTGTAGGGCAGCGCTGCCCTTTTCCACGTGACGCCTGCTTGACTAAAGCCGTTTCAGATCGCTTTACTGATAATGCCTCGGTGGTGAAGCTACACGGCCGCACAAGTCGCTGTATTGCCACCATTTGTCTTCGATTTTCAGTAGAAATATTCACACAAGTACTTCGATATGTGGGTACGATTTTCTCGTTTCCGGGCGGCAGATATTGTACCGGCGAGACAACAGGTTCTCTTTTCCTGCTCAGGCGGTTTTTTTTTGCCTAATGGCGGTTCTGCCAAATTCACGTGTGATGCATTAAAATTTGCATATTTTCTTGTGGTATGACGTGCTATGGTCAACTGGTGATGTTTTATCAGGACTATTAACGGTTGATTTGCAAACAGCAGTTTGCAATGTTCATTTTCTCTGTAGGAGTAGCCACTGACTTCTTCCGTTGGTAGCCTGTAACCCGCATTTATGGTTTTTTACGGTTTTTTCGTTTTGGTAAATTCATCCAGTTTCGACAATCGTTCCTGTATGGTTTGGCTCTTCACGTGACCACTACCAGTGTAGAAGCAGGGCGTCGTCCAGCAGCCATTTTGTCCGAAACCAACAGGAAAACAGGTTTTACTTGCCTTTTTTTATGGGGAATACCAACATCTGCGCGCCATATTTTTTGTTTACCTATTTATTTTAGAAGAAATTGAAATTTTATTATTTTTTTTAAACTAAGTAATTAACCTACATTTGATGACATGTTTCTCTTTTATTATAATATTGTTTGTAAATAATGTAAAACAACTATCAAAATTGTAAGAACCGATCTGATAAGGAAATAAATTTTTTAGTTGATTTAAAAGGGGGTTATTTGCGCTTATAATATTACGGATGCTTGATCAAGTACACGGTATTATGCGTATTACGTCAAGAACAAAGATTGCGTTAATTTTTATAGAAATAATGCGTCAGGGAGGTTCGTTGGTAAATTAATTAAAATTATATTTTTTCAATAGTTCATTCCTTAAGAATATGAATAAAAACCATTTATTTGAACTGACTGTTTATGAATTTAAATTCCTACCTTTGTGAAATTAATAACAACAGCTTAATCTCTAAACTTGGTTAATTTCGGTGTTTCCAACCAAGTTAAATTCTAATTAAAAGTAACCGAATAAAAGGAAATACCGTGGTGCCCATCTATTTTTCCTTAATTAATTATCTTACCTTAATTAGGTACATTGTACTCACGACATTACTGCTTTACCAGGCGAATAGCTAAGCCGAAGCAAATGTAACCTGTTCTGTAAGTGTTACAGAATAGGTTACGTTTCAATGTAAGAACCTCTTTATGCCATAATTGACTTCATCATTCAAAAAAAAAAAGTATTTGGAGGACAATGACTTAGTAAAAGACTATTTTAAAACATCATTAAAAAAAATAGTGCCTAAATTAAGTAATTAGTGTTTTATGGTACATACCTCGAAATACTTTATCCAAGTACTCCATTTCCATGATAGCGTCATAAGTAAGTTTGCCTTCATGTTGTTGCAACACATCATGTATTTCTTGTCGTAACTTATCCTGAATATCCTGATTGTGGGAAAGTTCAATGAGAGCAAAAGTGGTAGCACTGCTTGATGTCTCAAAACCAGCAAGGTAAAATAGAAATGCCTCCGTTATTATTTCTTGATTGGTTTTAAAGTTTTTTTCTAAAATCAGATAAATATTTTTTAAATAACAAATAATTTTTGGTCAGAGTTAATATTTGTTGGTGGTTGTTTTGGATTCTATCCAATTTAAAAACATAATTTTGAACTAACTAACCTTTAACATGACCATAGGATGAACCACCGGAACCTACATGACCTTGGTTCTTTAACTGCAGCATGAGTTGCATAAAATCTTTTCTTTGGACATTATTTTTTTCCCTGTAGTTGATAGTTTCTGTAACAACATCTGAAACAAAGCTTATTATTGTTGAAAACTCCTTATATAGTAAAAACAAGATTTGTGTAAATATAAAAAGTGGGCCAGTTTCCATAAATGTATGGAAAGATTAAAGATATGGATAGTTGATTACAGAGCTATACTTTGTTCACATGATGATTATCTTCAAAAGGGAATTTTGGAAATATTAAAGATCTTTGTTTAATAGACTAGTGTCACAGGAATAATTTTTATTTATTCTTGTAGTTGTGCTATTATCTTCATTATATAGGTTTACAGGGTTTTTGAAAAATTATTGAAACCCTAAGATCCTTAAGATACCCACCGTATGTTAGTACTTAGGCTTTAGGTCTTTGGGAACTGTCCAGAGACAAAAAAAAACTAAATAAAAAGAGTAAAAAAAGCGGAACACCATAAGTTGCTAAAATATTTGACCACTGAGCGACTTCGGCTAGCCCTCTAAACCCTAATATATTTCCAATTTGACTGTTAAATGTTGCCATATACTTATATTTTTTTACTCTTCCTTTTACGTTTTTGTACAAATATGTGTTTTTTTTTTAAATTTTGGTCATAGATAGGATCAAACTTAAATTTGTGCAAAAAGGAAAAATATTTGTAAAAAACAATTTTCTTGTTTAAAAGAAGTTATTCAAAAAAATTATAATTATTATTATTGGTATCTCATAGGTTACTACTAAATCTTTAAAAGTAATATTGTTTTTTTAGAAATAAGGGCGGCGTTCATTATTACATAGGATGGGGAGGGAGTCGAGCCTAATGTCTCCTAATGTCACGTAGCGGAGAGGGCGGGGTCTCGACAAATATTACGCAATTATTTTTTCGCAATAAACAGTGTAAAATTCGTAAAATATATTTCTTTGCTAAAATATAGCTAATCCTTTACAAACTAATATAATAAGAAAATCTTACACAATGATATTTTCTTACTGTGATTTTAGACTACGTTCTTAGTAGTTTTAAAAAATAGTCTTAACTAGTCTTAAATAAAAATAACTAAGCAAATTAGGTTTTTTAATATATTTAACGCAATTAGGCACATATAAACGTATGTACACTAAAAATACTCATTTGGGGTAAAAAAAAATCGCCAACATCGCCTCACGTCATTAATGAAACCCTTTAACTTGTCTATACCGGGTGGTGCGTCGCCGAGCGGAACATAGGAAATCCCATGTAAATTTTAAGGGGGTAAAATGTAAAATAACTTTTTGGAGAGACGAATCTGACAAACTCGTGCCGAGTCTCAAAAATTTTTAATAAACGAATTTTAAATTATTTAATTAAATATAATTGCAATGTTATTAAATTTTCTGTTCGGGTAAAACCAAACAGACACCAGCCACCAGCAAACAATTTGTTTTAAGGCTTTGGCAAATCTGACGTACAGCCGAATACAAGGAATGTTTTTTTTTTCGTTTTATCAATCTCACAACCATTACATTTAAAGTATAAGATAGAGATAAAGAGATAAAGAGATAAAGATAATTTTTATTTCCTCAATTTAAAAGTACAAACAGCACAATAATTGACGAAAAAGTCAAAAAGGCCTTAAAATAAAATACGTTAGCATTATTTTTTATCAAACCTCTTATTTAATGTAACAAATAAGACTAACCAATAACAATTATTACTATCGATCACTAAAAGAATAGTTTTATCATTCTAGAATTTAATTAAACCAATAGCAGTATCTGAAATATTTTCCATTTATTTACCCATCAACCCTATCTGGTCCATTTCAACCATAAAACGTATTGTCAGTAAATTTGAGTCCAAAGCCATCGCAATAAATAATTGTAAATGTTAACCCATTAACAGCTAAACAATATCCCAACCGATCATAAAATTCATTTCTAACGTTACTAAGTTAATACTGCGAAATTTCATTATATTCTAACCAAATAGCGTTTTGTAGCTGGTTTAGATTCTCAAATTTTACACTTTTATAAATGACACTTTTTAAGTAACTCCACAGAAAGAAGTCATTCGGTGAAAGATCAGGTGACCTGGCTGGCCAAAGTATTCGGTACCGTGAACCAATAATATTGCCGTTTAAAGGATTTTCCAGGTACTCTCTAACCATACGGGCATTATGGGCGGGGCAACCATCCATTTGGTACCAGATCATTTGATCTTCCCGAACAACTTCTTTAATTTGATTCTGAAATAAGTCCAAATAGGTTTCTGCTGTCAGGTTATAGTCCATAAAATAGGGTTAATTCCCACGAATACATTTGTTTTTTGGGGATCTTGTGTCCAAGTATGAACAAAGCGATGTTCATTGTCTTGGCTCCAATACCGACAATTCTGAACATTTGGCTCATTGTGGAGGCTAAATATACATTCATCGGTAAAACAAATATTTCTTAAAAAATTCCTATCGTTATTTGCTCTTTCCATCATTTCAAAACAAAATGCCATTCTTCGCTCTTCATCTCTTTCCTGCGGCTCTTGATGTTTTTCGAATTTATACGAATATTTGTGTTTTTTTAAAGTACGCAATACCGTTGTATGATGTTTATTTACCTCTTGCCCAAGAACCCTAACCATTTTGTTTTCCTCCACACTTAGTAGTTACTGTGCTATCTTTTTTGGCTGTATTTTCGATGTCCTGGGTGAAACATTTACAATTATTTATTACGGTACCTTTGGACTCGAACTTACTGACAATACGTTTAATAGTTAAAATGGACGGAATGGGCTCGGTGGGGAAATAAACTGAAAACATTTCAGATTCTGCTCTAAAACTGTTTTCCACATAATGCCACTTAATTAATACCTTTTCGTCGATTGAATAATTCATTTTTTTTTTAAATACCGACTGTCACTGATTTATTGACACTTTTCCTTATGTCACGGACAATATTCATTTTACTGGTGCCTGTTTGGTTTTACCTGAACCGAAAGTTTTGTAATTTTGCAATTAGATTTAATTGAATAATTCAAGATTCGCTCATTAAAATTTTTTGAAACTTGGCACAAAGGTTTGTCAGATTAGTTTCTTTAAAAAAGTTATTTTTATTTTTTCTGTAAAATGTACAGGGGAGCCAAAATTGACTCCCATAAAATTTACATAGGATTTCCTATGTTCCGCTTGGCAACGCACCACTCGGTATACTATTATTTTGTTAAAATATTTTACCTGTAAAATAGGACGTAGCTTCCTTACTAATGTCCCTGAAACCTAAATTAGCAAGCAGAGATTGTCGTAGCATTAGTTCAGCCAGTAACTTGAACATATTGGGTTCAAATTGTTCTCGTCCTATTTTTCTGCAAAAAAAGGTTGACTGTAATTTTCCAGCTTTCCTTGTATCCTAATAAATTATCTGTAGAAAGTATCATCAAGTACAAGAAAATATGTTTTATTAAGGCATCTAGGGTATTAAAAAAAAAGCCGCTAAAATAGTAAGCAGGGCTTTTTAAACTTCTAAATAATATGTAATATTTGGATCATTGATATTGGTTTTATTTGGTTTTATTTAAAATAAAAGGGGTAAATAAAAAATATTTTTCATCAACGATTTGACCTTATACTATACCTATTAGTTCTTAAGTAAAACAACTTTTTCAATTTTTCAACCAAAATTAATAAATGTGAAAGATTAAATATTTCTCTTAAATATTTGTAAAATTAAATGCTGGATAGTAGTGCCCGACATAAACATTTTTTTTTGTTTTTCACCTTAATAAGTTGTCTGGATCAAGCAGAGAATTACATTCAATTCCAAATGCAACACTTCCAATAACATCTGTACTAAATCTAGCCATAGTTTCCTTAATTTCTATTTCATGAACAGCTTCAGCACACTTGCTGACTACTTTATTTAATACGTGGGCTTTTTCAAAGTATTAAACATCATTTTCATTTTACCTTAAAAAAGTTAAGTATTTGATGTGTATTGAAAATGTTTTACAATGATCGGTCTAATTATCGATCCATTTGAAAAACTTAAAAATGTTAGTTGAACAATACCAAAATTATATTTTGTTTTGAGGTACTTGGCTTTTATATAAGGTGGAGGATAAGAATTTGTGACCTTAAAGTAAACTAAATTTGATAGTCCTTTTTCGAGTTATTGGGGTATTACCTGGTGCCCTAATTTAATATTAGCTAAATGCCTCGTAAAACATATATTCGATTACTCTCAGCTTGTTTATCAAGGTCATTTTAGAAAATGATAATTAAACTAATGGATATTATCGTTTTTAAAATACAAAAATGGGTTTATCATTACCAGCCATACAAGCGTTACCTGATGTAAACGTAGTTGTTAGTCTTGTTCTCATTTTTTCCATTCCTCAACCTCCACTTGAAACAGATTCATGGTTAACGGTTCTTTTTTATGATGGTAGCCTCCATGTCCAGAAAAATTTGAAAAATCCTTTGTTAAAATAAGTTTAATTAAACCCAAATCTAAAGGCATCCATTCAGGTTTCAAAAAGTTGTAAAGGCCAACTTGTTTATAGCCCTTGGACTTACAATCCTTGTATATATCGCGAAAATAGTTTTGCATTACAACCGATCCACTTAGTAAAGGTTTATAGTCTCCAAAAATAAAGTGTGGTTTCAATTGAGGTACTCATCTCCTGGTCCAATATTGGCGTTTCCATTTGGAAAATAATATGAAGAGGATTGTTAGACCACATAGTATTAAAATTGCAGTAAACGGCATCATATTTAAGCTAATCTAAAAAAAATCATAATAATTGGTGCTGTAATCACAAGTAAAAATGTAAAAAATGTGTTAGCAGATATTAAAGAAAATACATACGTCAATACCAATATACTTACATTTTAGTAAAAATTTTCTGTTTAAGTAAGGTCTTTTTATACATTGATAGGTACTTATTATTTTTGTGTGTCTAATGCTATGGTACTCAACCATTCGAGTTTGTAAATACTATTTATTAGAAATATTTATTTTGTTATGTACAAAGATAATACTTTGTAAATAATATATTTGATTTTAAGTATCTTAAGTCTAGATATGGGCCACATTGAGTAACACATTACAATGTGGTCCATTAAGTGTGCAATAAATAAGAATTTTTTTGTTTGTAATTTGTCAGAAAATTTTGATTCTCATAAAAGTTGGTTCACAATGCAAATATATAAGGAGTAGGTAGTTAGTTTTATTTAAATACAAATATAAAACAAAAATGAAAATCACTTAAAAGTAAACTATTATTTTTTTTATCAATGATGTACCCTAACACAATTTCGTAAGGCAAATTATCCGGCCCTTTATAATAATATTTTAAATGAGGATTTCTCCTTTATAACTTCCTTAAATAATGTAAACGAGGCTTGCGATCGATTATACACTATTTTGGACATAATACTGGCAAAAAATTTTTCTATTACTACGTCAAAAGACAAAAAATTTCCACAGAGGTATACTTCAATAATCCGAAACATTTAAAAAAAGAGTAAAATTTGAAAAAAAATATAGACGATATAAAAATAACGATGATTTTAACAAGTTTAAAAACCTTAGTAGAAACGTTAAAATTGAAATTGATAGAGCGTACAAAAAATTCATAGCAGATGCTAAACGAAATTTCTCTTATAATCCTTATAAATTCTGGTCATTTTTAAAGGAAAAAAAACTTAACTGGTATTCCGTGTAATATGTGCTTCAATAATCAAATGCTAAAAACCCCTCAGGATATAGTTAATGCGTTTGCTTAACTCCCCAATTTAATAATGAAGAAAAATTAAACATTTTATTTTCACTTTCTATACCTGGGGTAGCGGAAAATGTATTGCAGGCAATTAAAAGTTTTATGCCTAAGTCAATTGCTGGTCCAGATGGCATCCCGGCTTTTTTCGTTAAGGACTGTGCCATTGTTTTTGCAAAACCACTAACTGATCTTTTTAACTTATCTTTGGGTTCCTTCTGTTTTCTGGAGATCGGGAAGAGCTCCAGGATATTCCAAATATTTAAAAAGGGGGATAGGTGTAACGTAAAGGATTACAGATTAATTGTAATATCAAATAATTTTCCTACACTTTTTGAAATAGTTTTGCATAAACTAATATTTGCTTACAGTAAACGGACTATAATTAATGATCAACATGCAGTATATCTCAGAAAGTCTGGATTGTGGTGGTCAGGTTGATGTTATTTATACAGATTTTACTAAGGCGTTTGACCAGCTCGACCAGGGTATTTTGCTTGCAAAGTTGTATAGCTTTGATTTAAATAATAATCTACTACTTTTTATAAAATCATAATTAATTAATAGGAAATTGACTGACCGTGGTACCGTGGCTTTCAGTCTTTTAACATACCTGCTACTTCCGGAGTACCGCAAGGTTCAGTGCTTGGACCTAAGTTTTTCAACATCTTTTTAAATCACATTACTAAACAGATTTAATTCAATAAACTTCTTTACGCTGATGATTTAAAAATATTTCGTCAAATTGACTCTTGGGAGCATTGTGTGTATCTGCAGGATGATTCGGATACTTTGGGTCGGTGGTGTAATGAAAATAAGCTGCTTTTAAATATAAAAAAAATTGTTCGATGACGTTTACTCGGAAAATGACACCAATTAATTTTCCTTATAAAATGAACCAAATGGAACTGCAAAATGGCTATCACCTTAAGTATTTGGAAATCACTTTTGATCCTAAGTTGTCTTTTGTAAATCATAATAATAAAATAGTGTTAAGTTCTTATAGAAGCTTGGGCTTTATTTTGCGTAATTCAAGTGACTTTAGTAATATAAACTCGTTAATTGTTCTGTTTAATGCCTTTGTGCGTTCTAAAATGAAGTATGGCTCTCTTATTTGGTACCCGGCCTATGTTCATTCTAGTAGCTTAGAAAAGATTCAGAGACGTTTTGCTAAATATCTTTGGTTTAAGCTGGATGGTAGTTATCTACCTACTGGATTTCCAAATGATATTTTGTTAATCAGATTTAACTTAGTGACTTTTTGAAGACGTATAGAGTACCCTACAATTATTTTTATTTCATGAATTATTAAATAATAAAATAGATTGCCCTGATATTTTAAGTAAAATATAATTTCATGTTCCGTCCGTACAAACTCGCAATAATCATCCATTTCTTTTATTTGCCAGTACAAACAAATCTACTTATGTTTTCACCCATTCATATAATGTGTAGAAACTATGAAAAAAGAAAGCATAATTTTGATATTGTTTCTTGTAGTTTATTTAAATTACGAAGCTTTTATTTGAATGTTAATTGATTGTTTTTGGTTAGTAATTATGATTTACTAAGTGTGTATATTTAAGAACTGTTCTTTATTTACCTTATGGTAATTGTATTTTATTTTTAATATTATCTGTCTCTAAATATTTATGTCAAATTTTCTGCCCTATAATTGGAATTCTCTGTCTAAATAGTTGAATTATATAAATAAATAAATAAATAAATAAATAAAATAAATTACCCCTATTTCAAAAATATTACCCCTTGCGATAGTATTGTTTATTATTCTGATGTAATTCTTTTTAAAGTTGCTACAACCAAATTACTTTTGAAAAACTTTTTTAAATTACCGCGTATTTGTAAAATTTAACTCGATTAATATTTTTTTAGCTAACCTCCAACTTTAGGTTTGTTGCAACGATATTTATTAAAACACTTAAATTTTATAAATATTTTTTTAACAGGGGACATGTTTTATTAATATTTATTTACATACCAAAAAGTATCATTTTACATTATTCAATTTTGGTATTTTAAATAGGACTCTTTTGTATGGACGTTAATAATAATAATAAAATATTTGCCGTGTGAAAACCTATAGCCAAAAAAATATAAATTCAGTTAAATTTTAAAAATACGCGTTAATTTAAAAACAGTTATTGAAAAGTGATTTGGTTTTAGCTACTCTAAAAAAGTATTAAATCAGAATAATTAAATTTGTATCAAACGGCGGTAATTTTTTTAAAATATGTTTTCTATTTAACACTGTTATACAGGGTCTCCAAAAAGCATGAGAGGTGTTTGTTTGTTCAATAAAAAAAATTCCAAGTCAGATTTTTTTTTTATTTTTAGACAAAGTTTCGAACATTTAAGCCCAACAAAGTTCGTGGTTTGTTTTTATAAACTATCTCTCTAAGGTATCCCCATAAGAAATAATCAAGGGGTGAATGATTGGGGCTTCTGGGGTGACAGTTAATGGTGCCTTGACGAAAGATCACTTTTTTCTGGGAAAAGTTGATTGACAACTACAAGTTATTGGTTTGAGGTATGGCAAGTATTGAAACCATGTTTCCGCATTAAAACCTTCGAACTCCTGCAGTTGTGGATCCAAAAAGTTCCTTAACATGTCACAACACCGTTCACTGTTTACCGTAAAGGCTGGCCCTCGTCGGTCTTCAAAAGAATAAGGCCCAATGATGTCATTACCAGACATGGTAGCCCACACATTAACTTTTGCGCTATGTAGTGGTTTTTCATGTTCCTGTCTTGGATTTTCGGTGGCCCGGTAGCGGCAGTTTTGTTTGTTTACATGACCATTTAAGCAAAAGTTCGCTTCGTCACTAAACAGAATGTTTTTAAACCTTGGGAAACGTTAAAGCATTTCATGTGCAAAATTCAGTCGGAGAGAATAGTGGGTAACGTTCAGTTTTTAAACGAACTGAATTTTGTAGGCTGTAGGATATAAATCTTGCTTCAGAATTGTGTGCAATGACCATTTTTTAATTTGAAGTTCTTGGCTGCGTTTGAGAACAGATTAAGACGGATTTTCACGCACTAAAACTCTTACTTGTTCAATCGTTTCTTGGCTCTAAAAAGAGCTCCGGCGACCTGGATTGGGAATTTTTACAGTCAAACTGGTAGTTCCAAACATTTTAATCCATTTTCTGATGGTATCGTCCTTCGGTGCATTCCGCACATTAAATTCTGCACGATATAAACGTTGAGCTGTAACTATTGAATCACCATTGCTAGAACAGACGGGAACGCAAAAAGCGCGATGCTCTCCTGGGTACACTTCCATGGCTACTAAATCTCCAAAAAGTAATGCAACAACCTATCCTTACGGCGCACATCTGAACTACGCTGTTACATGGACAGCGCAGGTACAAATATCCCCTACTTTATTTGGACACCCTGTATTTTTTGAAATAAGCGTACGTTACTATAAGGCAGTTTTACATTTTTTTTACTTGTCCTCTATATTCTTTGACTTTTAATTAATCTAACTGCTGCTAATGTAGTTTGGCATTATGCACAGTTAAAATATATGTTTTTTTTTTTTTTTTTTTTTTTTTTTTTTTTTTTTTTTTTTTTTTTTTTTAAAATATATGTATACATATATATATATATATATATATATATATATATATATATATATATATATATATATATATATATATATATATATATATATATATATATATATATATATATATATATATATATATATATATATATATATATATATATATATATATCTATATATATATATATATATATTATTTATTCAGTCTATTACAATAAGTGTATTTCTTTATTAGTTTTATTATATTTCTTTAACTGTAATTATGTATATCCATTAATATATGAAAAGTAAATTTGCGGTATTTTTAGTCATACAATAATTTTCTTTAAGTTTTAAATTAACTAGTTTGTCTATTAGCGTAAAGCGGTCTTAATATTAAAGTATAAATTAAAATAATTTTAAATTTTCTGCTTTAATTAAAATTCCTAATTTGTGTTACACTTTTAACATTTAACTACATATTTTGAATATTAAGCTTATCCTTTATCAGCAATATTTTATTACATTTAGAATCTAATTGGAATAGTTCTCGTTTTCCAAAAACTTTAACTTTTGATCTAATACGAAATAAAATCTTTCGGAGCAGCACTGAACAACAGTTTTTATTAACTAAGAATAAAAAAATTTTAAGCTTAAGTAAAAGTATAAAATTATTCGTTTTTACTTTTTAACATCCCAGAGATGAGAGAAAAATAATTTCCTGTTAAGTTCTGGGCGAAGCTTGCACTGACTAACCTCCTAAAACTACTTATGATAACTATCCAACTATATGTGTAGTAATAACATAAATAACTTACATTTTACTCTAACTAGATATAACCTTATGTTACCTAGTTTTTGATAACTACACCTGCCTATTAGAAAGCAATTATAATAAAATCTGGTTTTCGCTTTTATAGTATAACTGAAAATATTACTTAATTACAGTATTCCAGGACCGATCTTGCCTTAAAGTAAATGCATGTATTTATTTTTTTTTTACTTTTTAAAATGGCTAAACATATTTAAAAAAATAGGGAATAAATCATATATGGTGTTCTGATCCCTTGCAATTTAGGCTAAAATGGGTTCTTAAAAAAAGGCCAACAATGTGACAGAAAACAAATACAAATTTACATTTGATATAGGAAAGTTTTTAATATCTAGGTCAAGCTCCGGTCTGAGGCACAAGTGTGTATATAACATAAAAGGTTTCACTAGGGTTTCACCATCTCTTCGTCCATATCATACCTACGTTTTCGTTCCATATAAGGTTCTGATCTGAGATTTGCTATTCTAATTCGCATAAGTTTTTAATTATCTGTGATTTTAAAAATCTCCCACTTTACTACTGACCGACCGACTAACTTAGTAGTAGAAATGTGCAGTTTCAGAAAATGTCTGAAACTGCACATTCCTACTTAGAACGTCCTGAAATAAGAGCAATTATATCGTATAATTAGTGGGTATTTTTAAAGTTTGCAATCTGATTAAACCTAAGTGTCTGACGTTATAATTGTCTTAGAATTACAAATACAGTCAGGATTTTGTTAATTTGAACTTAGAAACAGCGAGACAGGGATCATCTACACCAAAAGAACAAAGGAAGAATTACTCAGACAAAGAAGACAAAGCATGACAGTAGGGCTGGTAAAATAAGAGGATACCTACACAAGATAGACTTATACGATAATGACCCAAGTTGCAGAATGTGCGATGAGGGGATAGAAACATCCTACCATATCCTGTGTGAATGTAAAGCGTTGAATCACAAAAGACAGGCATGATTTGGGCAACCGGAAATGAGCTCACAGGAATATATCAATAACCAGTCTTAGAGTTATACATACTTGTAGAAGGAACAAGACTAATGAGATGATTGGTACAAAAGATAATGGAAGATTAGGCACAAAAAACACAAAAGGCTGTGCTGCCTCCAGTAGTAAATCAAGACGGCTTTTAGGAAAGAAGAAGAAGAAAGAAAGCGAAGCGATCCTACCAAAAGCACTTATGTAAAATAAGGGCAAAATTCGTATCCAAAAATCTCGACCTCTTAAAGTACTGAGATCTAAACCTAGACTAAGTTCTTTTTACCTTTTAACAAGTTTTTTCCCTGATCGTTCTATATTAATAAAAAAACTATCTGTATTAATATAAAAACAACATTTATTAATATACATACAGATTCATAAAAAACTTACCGAGTGAAAAAATAGTGGAACTAAATTGTGGACCTCACTTTGCCTAATTTCAGATCTCAATATGGTAGAAGGCTGTAAACAGATTTAAGTAGGTTTTTAAGACACTTTAAAAATTTGTGTAATTGTCCTTGAAGGACTCCTTAACATAAAAGTCAAGGTCCGGCTAAAGGGCGATCCCCTAACAACTCTTGAATTAAAACAAATTTGTTGCTTTTTTTTGAGCTTTGTTTTTCTTAATATTTATATTGTTTCCAAAACTGGTATTTATAACTTTTTTGCTATTGCCCATAACAATGTAACTAATACTCCACATAATATCTTACTGTATGGATAATTAACAAATCTTATCCATTATAATACCATTATCATTCTTCTTAAATCATAAATTAGCCAATTTATATGATTTTTCTCAACATAAATTTTAATACGCTAAAAATGTAAGGAGACACTTAAAAAATAAAGCTTACTTCATCTAATGCCAGACCTGTTAATTCCATAAGTAATTAAACTATTTAATGATACATCAGTTTTATGCATTACTATGACAGCGTCATCATACACTGTGAATCCCAAGACATAAACAAAATTAACTAATTGACTTTGAATTGTTTGTGCTCAGATAATAACAAAAACGTTACTTGGCTTGAAGATGTTGTTAAACAATGTGATGGTTTCAACAACACTAAAATATTGTTCCTTCATGTCTTTATTTGTAAATTGGTACACAACGTTTCGGTTAGTATGTATTTTCCACCCTTTTCAAGTTATAACCAAAAACTATTCTTAAAGCTACGACTAATACAATATTTAATTGACTATTTTTTAATTAGACATATATATAATCTTAACCTACCTTAACTATTTTCGGAACAATATTTTCTAAAAAATAGTCGTAATTTTTGTCTACAGTGTTTTTGTTTATACGTATATAAATATCACATGAACTAAACCAAGTAGAATATTATATTTTTGTTTTACTGTAAATAATTTTTTCTATTAAGAATTTGTTTATTCTATGATTATGAAGACGGTTGTGTACATCATGACAAATTTCAAGGTTAATCTATCCCAACAATAATTTTATAATTTTCTTCAGAACATAAATAATAGATGCCTCATTTTTTATATGTTTTAAGACATAGAAGTTAACAAAATACAATAATTTGCATACAATTTGAGCACGTACCTTTTAAAAAACTAAATTAGATATAAATATATAGTGTAAGCCCAAAATTACAATAAGTTTTTGCTTGCAATGAATCAAAACATATTTTTTAAAGAAAATTATTATTTTTAAACTTAAAAGAGTATAGAACGCAATTAAATTATCACGACACATACATTACTGTTATGTAAATTGATTTAGAAAGTTTGAGTATCACAGGTCCTTTTAAGGTAGATTGCTTAATTTGTTTCGTTCCGGTGCTAATTTATTTTGGCTCAGAGTTAAGTTTATTTTACCCTAAATTGCGTTAAGAAAACTAAGTCAAGTCAATATTTTCACTGTAATAAAAAATGTATTAAAAAAAAAATTAAACCGACTGGCATCGTTTTTATTTTAATAAAGATTTATATTCGACGGATGCTGGCACCAACCTCAAAAAAAGTTGACTTCTAATTTGTTTTCGTTTTTGTTGGTTAACTTAGAGTATTTATAGAACATATTATTAAGCAATTTTGCCTGTAATAGGGATTGCTTAGTTCCAGTTAGAAATCTACGCATTCAGCAACTTGGTCAATAATTAATATATATCATGAAACCCACCTACTTTCCACAGATTTTCTACTAGAAGAGCAGCTCTGTTTTAAGAATATTAATTCTATGTCAACATGTACCAACTGATTAGAACTAGAATACTTTGATCCTTGGAATGGAACCTGTTTTTGTCTTAACGATCTTTTTAAAATATGTCAACAAACCTCATAAACAATTCAACTGGGCATAAGGTCTTACTTTTCACATACTTTAAAGAACTTCCAACCTTAGTAACCAGTATATTACCCCAGAAGCCAATGATTTTTTTAACGGTATAAAAACTTTTGCCCAAATGAAATTAATTTTATTGCCAAAAACATTAGTCAAAACTTTTGTACTAATTATTTTCACCCCTAACTTACAAAGATAAAAAAATCTTCCTCTAAAAGAAAAGCCAAACTCTTTGCTAAACAATTTTTTGAAACTTGAAACTTGGTTGTGGCTGTGTGCACGTAAGAATTTAGGAAATGAAGAGACTTTGTATTTCGTGCAAATTTTTATTAAAAAAATCCTAGCAGAGCGCTTTCGGTAAAACCATCATCAGAGCTATTCGTCGTCAAGCAGGAGCCGCAGCAAATTTGAGCCAACAAAACATTTAGAGGGCTTCAATAAAATATCACATTATTACACAAATTTAAAATAAAAGTCAAAACAACATTAATATTTGTTACATTTTCCCTTATTAAAGGGTGAAATTTAAAAAATTTAACCATTTTGTGGAATATAATCACATGTTCGTCTTTCCACAAAATGGTATTAATTGTTATAAGGTGGTGCAATTAATGAAAGATGTTTAGTGGACTGTATTTATTCTTTATTTAGGCGTTACACCTACCATTATACATTTTTAAACAAGAAACGACAAATGCGAAAAATGGCGAACGAGTGGCTCAAACGAAAACATACCAGATTCCAACTTGTGATGAATCCAGTCGATGGAAGGGCCCTCCGTTCAGCTTTAATGTCTAGAAGATCCACACGGAACCATTCAACAAAATCATGGGATTTTATGGCTTCTAGGCACTTAGAATTTTAGCGAAAATTGCGACAACGATCACGAGAACTGCTCTTAGCACGACATATTTTTGCAGAGCGATCGAAAAAGGGCTGCGCGTCCAGGCGCATGTCCGCCATACAGCGTTTCCACTTGATGCCACTATACCAACGGAAAATTAAAATCAAATCACGAAATTTTAAACTAAAACCCCGAAAAACGTCTTGCATTAACATTTTCCGACCACCAAAAAACCCATGGGGTTTTTTATTAACTAAACTAAATTGAAATTTTAATAAATTCGATACGAAAAAACAAAAGAAAAAAAAACTATAATGCTAGTAGCTAAGAATACAAATACTACTTAAATATTAACTATAAATACAAAAAAGAAAAACTGTTGGTTTCCTTTAATTTTGCGCCAAAGGTAGAGGACACAATTTAACTATGGGTCTACGTAATAACCCTGAAGATGTCTTTACCGTAACAACGCGAGTATGACCGTCACTGCCCGGGTGCAATTCGACAACACGGCCAACATTCCATTGCAATGGCGCTTTAGAATCGTGTTTAATAAGTACCAACGTACCTAATTCTATTTTTATTTGAGGATCCATCCATTTGAATCTTTGTTGCAATGTGTTTAAATAATCAACATGCCACCGTTTCCAGAAGTCGGCATGTATACGTTGCAATAACTGCCAACGCGTTAGAGTATTTAGTTTAACTTGAGACAAATCATCATCTGAAAGTGAATTTAAAGGTTCTAAAGTTAAAAAATGACTAGATAAGTGGTGCAAGATCTTGGGGTCGCTACTTTGTGCATACAATGGTCTGGAATTTAATACAGCTTCTATTTGTGTAATGACTGTATTTAATTCTTCATAGGTCAAAATTTGTTACCGACCACCTTAAAAAATGTGATTTAAACGATTTAACAGCCCTAGACCTTAAAAGGGTCCGCCAGGGGAAAAAACCATGAAATCAAAGAACCCACAAGCAGACTTAGACATTTCCATAAGTTGACGATTTGCTCCGACAAAGTTTGTGCCACAGTCACTATACACATCAGTGACTCTACCTCTACGAGCGATGAATCTACGAAAACAAGCTAAAAAGCATCTGATGACAAAGTCCGAACAGAGCTCTAAGTGTATAGCTTTAGTGGCAGTGATACAAACACACAAACATAAGCCTTTTGAGACTTACTACCTCGATATTTGGCCATAGTGATAAGAAACGGACCACAGTAATCAATAGCTACATGCGAAAAGGCCTTTATTTGCGACACTCTAAAAGAGGGTAGATCACCCATATATGGAACATAAGATTGGGGTCTCGAACGAAAACAACGAATACAATGTGAAATACAATGTTGAATAGCTCGACGAGCCGACAAATCCAAAATTTCTGCAACAGTAAGTGATGTAGCGTTCGAAAACCGGGATGTAAATATTTTTCATGGTATCCAAAATAATTAACTCTGTCAAGCGATGACTACGAGGTAACAGCATGGGGAACTTTGAGTCAAACGGCAAATCCGGAATGACGTAATCGACCCCCAACTCGAATTATTCCATTGTCATCAATAAATAAGGCAAGTTTACGAAAAGATTTTGCTAATTGTTGTCTTTTCGAAATTTGATCAAAAATTTCAGGAAAACTATAAACTTGCACATGCTTGACGAGAATCGACAAACTGTGATGAAGGTCAGCCTCCACAAGAGGTCCTGTGACCTTAGGAAGTAATTTTCGACAAATTTTTGTAAATTTTACAATATACGACAAAATTTTTAATATTTTCGACAACTTTGAGAATTTATTTATTAACCGATCAAAAAAATATCTTCAATATTTAACATCAAGCTGACAATTTTTTCTTCAAGAATGTCCTTCATTTCAGGTTCAACAAAAATGTCACCTGAGTCGGGCCATTGATCTTGCGATAACGACAGCCAGGATGGTCCAGAAAACCACATAGAATGGTTTAAAAATTGTTTGGGTGTTAGACCCCTGGATGCACAGTCAGCTGGGTTAAACTCAGATGCGACATATTGCCACGAAAGACGGGGAAAAGTGTCATGAATATGACTCACGCGGTTGGCAACAAAAGTTTTCCATCTATGAGGTGAAGAATTAAGCCATGTTAAAACTATCTGAGAATCACACCAAGCAAAAATTTTATTAAACGATAAATAATCAGAAAGTGCATCCACAGCAAACGACAACAAATTCGTCAACAACACCGCGCCGCAAAGTTCCAGCCTAGGTATAGTGACGGTTTTCAATGGAGCGACTTTTGATTTAGCACAAAGCAACCGAACGAAAATATCACCAGTGCTAGTAATACAACGTATAAATACGACAGCTGCATAGCCTCGAATTGAGGCATCCGAAAACCCATGCAGTTCCAAATAAATAGTATTATCAGGCTTAATTTGACGAGATAAACGAAAATTAGACAGCATAGGAAGTTCCATTTTAATCTGATTCCAACTATCGACAATAGATTTAGGAGGAACTTCATCCCAATCAATTTTTTCTAACCATAACATTTGTAAAATATGTTTTGAAAACAAAGTAATAGGCGACAAAAATCCTAACGGATCAAATGTTCGAGAGTATGTTTCTTTTTGTACAAGGTCTATCCAAAGGTTTATAATTATAGAAAAAAACAGTCAGAGGACGGATTCCATTCCAACCCTAACACTTTAATAAAGGAAGGTTCGTCTTGGCCAAAATCAAGTGAAATTTGTCTGTCACTTTCTGCGAAAGAACTCAATAAATCAATGTGATTACTGGCCCACTTTCTAAGTTCGAAAGCACCTTTTGATAAAAGGCAGATTAGCTCTTGTTGATACGACAAAGCTTCACTTACGGAAACACAACCAAACATTACGTCATCCACATAACAAGATCGCTGCAAAATGCGCGACGCATTAGGAAAATTATCACACTCTCGAACAGCTAACTCTTGTAGAGTTCTCAAAGCCAAATAAGGAGACGATTTTACCCCATAGGTAACAGTATTCAACAAAAATTCCCTAACAGGCTGCTGAGGTGAAAAACGCCAAAGAATGCGTTGATAATTTCGGTGTTCCGGAGTAACCAAGATTTGACGATACATCTGTTTTATATCCGCAGTGACTACAACCTTGCACACGAAAACTAACGAGAATTGAACTAACATCCTGCTGTAGCTTAGGACCGGAAAACAGACTATCATTTAACGAAATTCCATTTGAAGACTTGGCAGAAGCATCGAAAACTACTCTAAGTTTGGTAGTCGAACTGTCTGGCTTCAAAACACAATGATGAGGGATGTAATACCAGCCTTTTTTTGACTCAGACTCAGGAACAAGGCTCATATGACCGGAATCTAAATAATCCTTCATAAATTCTACGTAAGGACTGTACAACGAAGGATTTTTTATTAATCTATTTTCCAAATGTAAAAAACGACGATAAGCACTATCATAGGAGTTACCTAATTCAGGAGCAGATTGCTTAAAAGGCAACGAAACAATAAATCTACCACAATCTGATCTGAAAACTGTTTCACAATATATTTTTTCACATTTGACATCTTCTGGAGATAGTGGGACTTTAACCGCGACTTGTTCCAACTCCCAGAACTTTTGCAATGTTCTTTCTAAAGAACTTTCAACGACAGTACAAAACGATGAACAAGGTGACGAAAATCTACCAGGATTGTCCACCTTTCCTAACAACAACCAACCAAAAACTGAGTCAAAGGCAGTAGCTTGACCCTCTTTTCCTGGAATTTTACCAGAGAGCAAAATTTGCGAAAATAATTCAGCACCCAAAAGCATGTCAACGGAACTAGGCGAAAAGAAATTTTTATCAGCTAATTTTAAATTTTGAATATGTGACCAATCTTTAGGATTAATCTGAATGGATGGCATATCCACACATAATTTCGACAAAACAATTGCTTCAAACTCGAAAACTGGATTTAGACTATCAACGGGTTTTATAATGCAGTGTGTCACACCTTTGGAGGACATTGATTGTATTTGATTTAAACCAAGAATTGCTTCAGAATATGATCTGCGAGGTAGTCCTAAACGATTTAAACATTTTTCACTAATGAAGTTTCCCTGGCTTGCACTATCTACCAACACTCGAATTGTTTGAAAATGACCTCTGCAATCTTTAATTTCAACCAAAGCGGTCGACAGTAACACCGTTGTGGAGCCATTGACTGCATTACAAAAACTACTAGTTGAGGGCACTACAGGTAAGTCTACCCCAACGACTGGACGTTCAACTTGAGGTGTATTTTGACTTGGCAATTGCTGTTCAAAATGCAAAAGCGTATGATGGCTGAATTTACAAATACGACAATGAAAAGTGGAGGGGCAATCCTTGACTCTATGGGATGAGGAAAGGCAATTTAAACACAATTTGTTTTGTTTAGCTATATCATACCTTTGACTTGGGGTTTTTTCGATAAATTTAGGACATTTTGACAAAAAATGTGAATTTTTACACAAACAACAATTTTGTGTTTGCCTAGGCAAACCTGAAGGAGGGTTGTAGGTCGAGATATTTGCCGATTTTGTGGAGCTGTAAAAAACGACGACGATCGAGAGTTAAATGGCTTGAAAATATTTTAATCCTGGCATACAGTCTCTAAAGCTTACAGTGATTTTCCAAAAATCAAAAAGTTGTTTATATGTAGGTATAGTATCACCACTATGTTCCAATTCAAACTGAGTACGAATTTGATTATCTATTTTTTGCAATAAAAGATTAAACAAAATAAAATCCCAATTATTTGTATCAAATCCTAATACAGTTAATATCGACAAATTTTCCGAGAAAGCATTTAATAAATTTCTTAAATCTTTTACATTCGACGATTTTAAAACAAAAGTCATATAGAATTTAAAGCACTTGTAGCTAATAAACGTTTATTTTGATACCTCTTTACTAAAAGATCATAGGCAATTTGATAATTTGACTCCGATAAAGGAACAGTTTTAATTAAATTAAGAGGTTCTTTTTCTAAATACGATAAAAGATACTGAAACTTTTCTATGTCTGAAAGAGCAACATTTGTGTGAATCAGCGAGTTAAAAAGGTCAAAAAATGTCTGAAACGATTTTGGATCTCCACTAAATTTTTCTATTGAAATTTTAGGCAATCTAACATGTGACTGAGGAGTTGCCAAATTCGACTTATTCGAAACAGATGTCTGAGTTAGCGAAGGGGGTGTTAATTGAGCATAAATAACTTTAATCGAAAAATAATATTCATCCACCTGTTTACGAATTCCGTCTTCTACATCAAATTCCGTATCAAGTTCTATATGCGAAACTAAATCATTATGTAATTCTTTAAACTCGTAATAATTACCTTCCAGGGCTTCATATCTTGTCAAAAAAATCTGAAACTTTGGAAGGATCTGACTTTGCAGAGACTGCCTGTATATACAGCTCTGTAATTCGATTAATACAGACCTGCCGTTTTCTATTAACTAATCTAAGTTTTTCTGTTGCTCTATCATTTTGAGGCATTTTGAATAATTACTGCTCTTAGCACGACATATTTTTGCAGAGCGATCGAAAAAGGGCTGCGCGTCCAGGCGCATGTCCGCCATACAGCGTTTCCACTTGATGCCACTATACCAACGGAAAATTAAAATCAAATCACGAAATTTTAAACTAAAACCCCGAAAAACGTCTTGCATTAACAGGTATAGTTTTTAAATTTTTTAAATTTCACCCTTTAATAAGGGAAAATGTAACAAATATTAATGTTGTTTGACTTTTATTTTAAATTTGTGTAATAATGTGATATTTTATTGAAGCCCTCTAAATGTTTTGTTGGCTCAAATTTGCTGCGGCTCCTGCTTGACGACGAAAAGCACTGATGATGGTTTTACCGAAAGCGCTCTGCTAGGATTTTTTTAATAAAAATTTGCACGAAATACAAAGTCTCTTCATTTCCTAAACAATTTTTTGGCACTGTGATTTTTTTCTTATTTCGTCTGTTGAAACATTTGCTTCTTTTTCTGATATTATTTTCAAAATTATATAAAAAATGGAAGAGCTTCTTTTGCATGGGTCGCACTAGTAAGAAAAAAGACTACAGACAATTATTTGTACTTAATTTAATTTTTATGATTTTTTTTCCACATAAACCATTGTTAGCTTTTAAGGTTACTGTAATTAAATTTAAAAATAACAATAATTCTCAGTACCTTCGGGGTTAAAATAATACGTGTTATTCTTAAAAAATAAATACATACTAATCTAAGCTTAACTCTTTAGAGTATAATGTAATTTATAAAAATAAAGTAAGACACGTTTATCAAAACCTAAATAATGGTTTAAAAAGGTCTCTTCCTTGAACAGTAAACTCTACAAATATTTAAAAGTGTTTAAAAAGTAGGTACAAGTTGATTAGGATAGATAAAAGCATGACGCCCAATGACTTCTTCCGCACTTTGAGCTATACAATACCATTAATTGTTGGTAAACATTTGCTCGCGAGAATACATTTTTTAAACACATTTTACTTAACGGGTATAAGATTCTACACGCATAATAAATAGAGAAATGTAGCCATTTTCCACTTAAATGTTTCTAATTTATTTTACTTTTCTTTACACAAAAATCCCATACCAAAATCGTGCTTAGCCAATCTGTATGTTGTTGCTGCATCTGGGCTGGGCATCTACCAAAATGCCAATCTTGACATTTAACTCCAATTAACATATTTACAAGTAGATATAAATAATTACAAAATGGGAAATTTTGTAAATTAGCTGTAAAATAAAATAATATTAATAATTTACTTTCATTTAAAATATATGTAAAATATTACTGACGCAGCTAAATATGACAGCAATTGCTTTGAGGGCATCTAGTATTCATAATTTTTTTATAATTTTAATGTTGTTTTTAGCTTATTTTTATTTACTTTATATTCATTGCAGATAAACCTAGATTACCACAAAACACAACTGAGAGACATTACATGAAAGAAGAAATTGTATATGGCATTATGGATGAGACTGTCAACTTAACTTGTGAAGTTGAAGCTGAACCACCACCTACTTTTAGATGGTTTGACAGAAGTAACAAAAAAAGGATTGGTGAAGAAATATCAGAAAATCCTTACAAATCCGTGTTAATGGTAAGCAAAAAATGACACTTTTTATGTAAAGAGAATATAATACTTAAATCAGTTGGTTGAAAATAGAAATCCATCCCATTAAAAATTCTTACGAATAGAATAAAACTGTTGACAAAACTTGGTCCTATTTTGGCTTACAGTACTTTAAGAGGCATTTATTGAACTTTGTCCTCATTACTAGTCAATGTACTAACCATGCCCGAGATTGTTAAACAAAACTTTTATTTTGTTTTAGCTAAAGATGACACCATCAAATATAGGTGAATTTAGATGCCGGGCACACAACAAATATGGAGATCTAGATATTATATTTAAACTTTATAATGGTAAGAAAACCTATATTAAGGTATTTCTAAACCCAAACAGTTTATAATTATTTACAATTTTTTCAGTGTCTCGTAAATTTATCCAACCAACTAAAATTTTTTATTACATTAGAATAAATGATAATCTTAATGTTATTTAACATTTTAATAAATTTTTATTATAATGGTAAAAATCAGTGTAACAAATGTCAAAATTTAAGAAAAAAATCAAAACTTTTCCATATATATCCACATATTAAAAAAAACTATACAGAACAGAAATAGAGTAACGGCCAGGAAATCTTGAGTAATTCTTTTTCTTTTTTGAAAATAGGCTTATGCCACCTTCTAGTGAATATAAATACCTGTTGAAAAACCTAATAAAGAAAAGGTGTCCGTTGTCAGTGTCTAAAAATATATTTTAAAATGCCAACCTTTGCTTTGGATCAAAAAGTATTAATTATTCATTATATTGAGCAGAGAGGTTGGCCAGAGAGGGATGTGGCGGAGAGCGTAACATCCCAAAGAGTACTATTTATTTTGTTAAAAAAAAAATGGCAGCAAACACACTCCGAGCTGGAAGTGGTCGCCCCAGACTATCGAATCAAGAGCAAGACAATAATTTAGTTAATGTTTGGAGAAACCAGCCATTTAAATCCTTAGTTACCCCAAAAACCGAAATTCCCAGGCATCGGTTCGACCGGCACGGCGAAGTATAAGGCAAATATCCGAATTGCGCTGCCACCCGGCAGCCCTAAAACCGTTTTCAACAAATGCAAATAAAAAACAACGCATTGGATTTGCTCTACAATTTTACCTGGAACCTCCAATTTTTTGGGAAAATATAATATTCACCGATGAAAAAGTGTTTCAGTCGGGCCACAATGGTATACTTAAGGTATAATATACAGGCCTCAAGGAACACGATTTGATGAAAATTATACTCAAAAGGACAGAAGTAGTGGGCGATTTTGGGTAAATGTTTGGGGATGGCTGAGTGCACAAGGACTTGGTGTATGTTATTTTATCGAAGAAAGGTTCAATGTGGAGGTATAAATAGATCTAATACAGAATATCATGCCTCCTTCTGTACTGGATCGATTTCCGGACAGAAATTTTATCTTTCAGCAAGATAAGTATCCCGTTCATACGGCCCGGCAAGTCGATGAATGGATGGAAGAGCAGCGTATTTACCGTGGCCCGCAGGTAGTCCGGATTTAAATGTTATAGAAAATGTTTTGGGCTTTGGTCCATTCGATGCCTGGAAGGCTAAGCTCTGCCTTAGAAAAAAAAACGGGGCCGCAAAAAAATAATAAATTCGTTTGGAAGGATTTTTAATTTTGTTTCAATTTATTAAATTGTTAATTAATTTATTAATTTGTTAGTTTTTATAAAATATAAATATTTTCTTTTATCTTTTGCTTTATTTATAGTAAATAAAAGTAAAGCAAGGAAAAAAAGAGCAATTTAAAAAAAATGGCAGAAAAGGCAAAATTCCACAAATTTTTTCCCAAGATTTAATGGCCGTCACTGTACGTCAAAATTTGACAGCTGTTATATCACAATTTCATAAGTCCTTTAATTGTTTGGAATGATATTTTAAGTAATCAACTGTAATTTTGGAGTATACAGGGTGTGTCATAAACATTTTTTTTTTAATTCTAAAATTTGGACATGCAAGACTGATTTAAATGGATTAGTAACTCCTTACCACAAATTTTCAGTATGTATTCGAAAAACATTAACAGTGCAAATAAAGTATGGTTTATTTTTTAAGTTATATTTTCTTAATTGATATCTCGCTAACTATAAAGGAGAAAAATTAAAAATTGGGCAGTTGAGTATAATTTAAACTTTAAAAATACTTTTAAAAAAACTTGGGCTTTTATTTACAATAATGATTGATTGATATCCTAAATTTTTAACATGCTGTATACAAATTTCTTTTATAGAAAATAGTGCGACCATAAATACTAATCAAGGGGTCCATTATTCAAAAAAAAAAAAACTTTTATTAAATTTATTTAAAGTAATTGACTTGCTTGAATACCTGGTGGTGCGTCGCCGAGCGGAACATAGGAAATCCCATGTAAATTTTAAGGGGGTTAATTATTGGCTTCCCTGAACATTTTACAGAAAAAAATTAAGACAACTTTTTAAAGAGACCAATCTGACAAACCCTCATGCCAAGTTTTAAAAAATTTTAATAAGCGAATATTGAATTATTCAATTAAATGAAATTGCAAAATTACCAAATTTTCGGTTATGGTAAAACCAAACAGACACCAGCCACCAGCAAACAATTTGTTATAAGGCTTTGTCAAATCTGACGTACAGCCGAATACAAGAAATATTTTTTTTCGTTTCATCATTCTCACAACCATTACATTCCAAGTAAAAGACACGTTAACATTATTTTTTATCAAACCTTTTATTTAATGTAACAATTAAGTTTAACTAATAATAATTATTACTATCGATAAATAAAAAAATATTTATATCATACTAGAATTTAATTAAATCAATAGCAGTGTCTGAAATATTTTTAATTTATTTTCCCATCAAGCCTATCTGGTCCATTTCAACCGTTAAAGGTATTGTCAGTAAATTCGAATCCAAAGCCATCGCAATAAATCATTGTTAATGTTTAACTCAGAAGATCGAAAATAGATCCGAAAAAGAGAGAACTAAACTTTCAATATTTAACTAGGTGTGGAAAAATAAAATGACATAAAATACAATAACTTTTTTAAAAATAATAGAGAATTACATAAAAACATTAATTAATCAAATACAACCCCCCATTAACAGCTAAACAATATCCCAACCAATCATAAAATTCATTTCTAATGTTGCTAAGTTGATATTGCGAAAGTTTATTACAATCTTACGAAATAGCGTTTTTTAGCTGGTTTAGATTCTCAAATTTTACACTTTTATAAATGACACTTTTTAAGTGACGGTGAAAGATCAGGTGACCTGGTTGGCCAAAGTATCCGGTACCGTGGACCAATAATATTGCCGTTAAAGCATTTTCCAATACGGGCATTATGGGCGGGGCAACCATCCATTTCGTACCAGATCAATTGATCTTCCCGAACAACTTCTTCCAAGGTGGGTCCAATTTGATTTTGAAATAAGTCCAAATAGGTTTATGCTGTCAGGTTATAGTCCATAAAAAGGGTCCAATGATATGGTGTCCGATAATTCCCACGAATACATTTGTTTTTTGGGGATATTGTGTCCGAGTATAAACAAAGCAATATTCATTTTCTTGGCTCCAATACCGGCGATTCTAAACATTTTGTTCATTGTTGGGGGTGAATGTTAGGTTAGGTTAGGTTAGGTTAGGTTTAAAGTAAGTGGACTTTTTATGCCATCCACTGCGACCGCTCGATCTATTGTGGCTCACACCTTTTTATATTAGTCCCCATAGGATCTCCTCTTACTCGCTACCGGACACGAGCACAATATGTGTTCTGGTGTCCCTGTCTCCTGGAAAGTATGACAAGCAGACGATTAGATCCGTCATGCTCTTCTTTCCCGGTCTAGTAACGTGGGTAGCTACCAGGTCCTAGTTACAGGAGCCGTATCTTCTAAGGCCGTATCTCCGGCCTTTCTCTATAAAAACGGTCCTATCTGCTTTCTGTTTAAAGCCAGGGAATCCTATAAAAGCGGCTCTGTCCGCCTTCTGTTTGGATTAAGGAATCCCTTCCTAAGCACCTGTTTGTTCGGGATGGATTAGATTACAGGATGTCATTCACTCATCAGCACGGTATGCTAACACCATGAGTTAAGCCTTGTGTTCGTCTTAGTTATCCCGTTCCATACTTGTTGCTAGACAAGAGTTGCCGATAACTAGCAACTCTAGCGCATGTTCCAAAAGATTCTACTGAGCCCAACCACGACAACGATGTGCGAACACAGCGGTGGGTGAGGGTGAATGTACATTCATCGGTAAAACAAATATTTCTTAAAAAATTCCTATCGTAATTTGCTCTTTTCATCATTTCAAAACAAAATGCCATTCTCCGCTCTTTATCTCCTTCCTGCAGCTCTTGATGTTTTTTGAATTTATACGAATAATGTTTGTGTTTTTTTAAAGTGCGCAATACCGTTGTATGATGTTTATTTACCTCTTGCCCAAGAAACCTTGTTCTAACCATTTTGTTTTAGTAGACTATTAAGATCTCTGTTCTTTCTTTCTTCGTCTCTATTTTTGATATCCCAAGTTGAACGTTTACAATTATTAATTACGGTACCTTTGCACTCGAACTTACTGACAATACGTTTAATACTTGAAATGGACGGAATGGGCTTTGTGGGAAAATAAACTGAAAACATTTCAGATACTGCTCTAAAACTGTTTTTCGCAAAATGCCACTTAATTATAGATACTTTTTCGTCAATTAAATATATTTTTTTTTTCAAATATCGACTGTCACTGATTTATTGACACTTTTCCTCATGTCAGGGACAATATTCATTTTACTGGTGCCTGTTTATTTATTTTTTTTATTAAATTATCGCTTATTTTCGCTTGTTAGATTAGTCTCTTCAAAAAGTTATCTTACATTTTTTCTGTAAAATGTACAGGGGAGCCAATAATTGACCCCCTTAAAATTTACATGGGATTTCCTATGTTCCGCTCGGCGACGCACCACCCGGTATAAAATGTTGTATTTGTCTATTCCAAAAATTTGGTATTGCAAATCAATATAACAATGACCATATGAGCGTCCATTACTTGATTACTTTTTAATGTAAAAGTACAAAATTGGAAAGTAATATAGGCCAATAGATATCAAACTTTTATAGAGCGTTTACGCACACACAACATGTACAATTTACTAATAACTTGTTAACGTAATGCACTTTGATTAGTTGTTAATAATAAATAAATTATTTCATTGCCAATTAGAATACGTTCTTTTGACAGGGAAATATGTCAAACATTTTAGTTCTATTGAATGACGTAAAACTATAAACAGGGTTCTATTCAAAATTTTCGATCTAGATGTATACCGGTAAAACCGAAAGTGATATTCAATAGTTTTCATTACGAATAGTATGGGCCACAATAAAGTATGTATAATATGTATTTTTTTAATCTAAACATAAAAACTCTACATTTAAGGGGGTATTCCAGTCTGAAAGCCTGACTTTTGGCCCTTTTATGACAATCAATAAAAAAATCAATATTTTCACTATCCATTTTTTTTAATCATTTTTTATTTAGTTATATTTGAAGAATATACAAAAAAAAAAAAAAAAAAAATTCAGAAAGTTACACGCTGTTGAAGTAGAGGGGATTAAAGAGCGTGGCCATCTTGACACGATTTCCTCTCTTCTGTCATTTAAAAAATAGAAAAATGGTAGATATTTCATAAGTACAAATGGCCTTATGACAGGAATCAAAAAAAAAATCTCACAAAATGTCCTTATGATAGAAACAAAAAAAAAATTATTTTAATTCTCACAGAAGGGCAGTTTTTGAAAAAAAGGTAGGTTTTTCAGTTATTTTTTAACTTTTTCGAATTTTTAAAAATAGTTTAAATTGGCAATTTTAGAAAGTTACACGCTGTTGGAGTATAGGGGATAAAAGAGCGTGGCCATCTTGACACGTTTTCCCCTCTTCTGGTCATTTGAAAAATAAAAAAATGGTAGATATTTTATAAGTACAAATGTTCTTATGACAGGAACCAAATTAAAAAAAATAATAATAACAAAAAAATTCTTACAGAATGGCGGTTTCTTAAAAAAGGTAAGTTTTTCAGTTTTTCTTAAAGTTTTTCGAATTTTTAAAAATAGTTAAAATTGACAATTTTCATTTTTTTGGTTCCTGCCGTAGAGGAATATATAAAGGAAATTTATTCTAAGTTTTAGGAAAATCGGTCAATTAGAACTTCAGATAGTTTGAGAAAAACGCGTTTAAAGTTTTAACTTTCCATTTTAGCTTTATTACGCCAAACAACAACTTTAGCTCTAACTTTTAAAATAATTCGAATTTCGAAAAATCTTTTTAAGGGGATATTCTTGAATATCTAAACTATCGAAATATGAAAAGAAAAACTCTATGTTTTTTAACTCTCCAGACTACAAAATCCCCTTGATTCACTACCGGAGGCAGCGCAGCCTCTTGGGCTTTTTGTGTTTAATCTCTCATTATCTTTTATACCAATCCTCTCATTAGTCTTGCTCCTTCTGGAAGTGTGTATAACCCCTGTGGGCTCATTTCTAGTTGCCCAAATGATGCCTGTCTTTTGTGATTTTTTCATTGCCTTCTATTCCAGAATGTCCTGGTACCCACTAGAGAGTGATTCTGTTGCGTTCCCTCAGGACTTTCAGTTCCTTTTGGCATTCCCATGTCAGCTTGGACGTTACCTTGGGATAAACTAGTGCCTCCACTGACGCTTGGCTGTCTGTGATTATGAAGATCCGCTTGTTTTTATAAGCCCTCCTGTTATTTTCTTTTGCACAGTGCAGTAACGCATATATTTCCCTTTGAAATACAGAACTGTGTGTTCCTAGTGGAATGGAGAATTGTTAATTCCTCATTTTACTGTACAGGCCCGCTCCAGTTCCCTGATGAAGCATCCGTATACCAGATGATATCTCCAACCGTGCCGGGAAGATCGGGTGGCTGCCACTCACTTCGATCTTGAAGTTTTTCTTTTTAAATGAGTATGAGGGAATACCCTCTTAAAAGGAGCTGAATGACTGGTTAATGAGTTCATTGTCACCAGGTACACTTCATAAAAACTAACAAACCGTATTTTTTAAGGTTCCCGACCAAATCCGCCAACATCTTTAAACTTAAAAGAAGCACACTCTGATTCGTTGGATATAGAAATTGATGGACCCGAACTAACCGAAGCAGAAATAAAATCTCATATGACACCAATAGGATATCGACTGGAATACAGATTGGCCGAAGATAATGAATCCGAGTGGATTGGAAATAGTTTTGCTTTAAGTGAAGGTATGAAATTTTTTTTCAGTATAATTTTAGATCTGAGTACTTTAAGAGGCCAAGATTTTTTGATAGAATCTTTTTAATGTCCCTAGCAATCATAGATTCTGTTATAGGAACAGCTTGAATACCAACACATGGGTCATTGAGCCTGGTTTGAGGTCTGATAATTAAAATGTAGCTATTTTCTTTGTTTACTAAATAAAACCTTGGCTTCTTTTATTCCCATTATGACCTCGGAAACCCTCATTTATTCAGCTTGGAACTACCCCCTAAATATACGATATTACCGCCCCTATTCCAGGGCATCCCGAGTTAATTATGTGTAGTTTTCAGAATTTGTCCTCTACTTGTGTCCTAAGACCTCCTTACATTTTAAATTCTAAGTTTCTACTCCTTGGAAAGTGAACCATAATTTTAATCAGTTAGTCAGTAGAAAAGTGGGAAAAAAATCTCAAAAACCAATTCACATAACTTTATTAATATTTCCACTGGTAATTAGTGGATCGAAACTTTTTGTGTAAATACACATGACGTACTACCGTGCATCTAGATTTAAATTTTAGCCATATTTATGACTGGTATGGTCACTATGAGGTGAGAGGTCAATTTTTGTGGTTTTTCCTGTAAACAAATAACGTCTTATTATTACTTTTTTCCTAAATTTGCAATTAATCTATATTTTGTTTTTAGATAAAACCTACAGCCTAACAGAGTTGGTACACAGCACCGAATACGAAGTAAGAGCCGCTACAGAAAATCGTGCTGGCTTAAGTGAATACACCAATTCGACAATTTTTAAAACAGAGCCTAATTTAGCAAATATATTGAGCCCTAATTTATCATTTATAACTAGTACCTTTTTAGTACTAGTGGTACTAAATAATTCCTTTAAACATCTTATTTGATGCTACGAATAAAATTTATTATTGATTTTAGTAATGTAGATATAAAATTCTTACACCAGTCCACAAAAAAAAAAAAAAAACAACATTCTATAATTCGTTACGCGAAATATATCGAATTTAACTTTAAAAATTTACAAAAAAATTTTGCAACAAATTTGAAAACCATTTTGTCTCTTAAATAAAATCTTGAAAAAAGATTGCCTGAAACTATTTTTGGGCTACAAGAAATATTTTTCGCAAATTTGTTGCAAGTAACAAGTTTCGAGGTTTATAGGGGACATAAAAACTGGCTTCTCAGTATTTTTCAGTTAACAACTGGTTTTTCACAGTTCTTTAAAACTCACCCTATAGGAGAAGATAAACTTTAGTACACTTAGTGGCGGCTGATCGATAAGGGCGAAAGGGCTGTAGCAGGAAAGCAATTTTTTAGCAATATCGTGCGATGATGCTTTGTAATAATTTAAAAACAACACTAAAAAAATATTTTGTCCAATGTTTTTTTTTAATACCTACCTCATATACTAGGGCACTAGCTGCCACTGAGTACACTATTACAAGAATCAGACCCTCAGTAAAATTAATTATTTGAAGCTTATTTTTATTATTACATATAGAAAACCACGAGCTATTCGCACGTATATTTCCACATAATAAATTGATTTAAAACAAAATTAAAAATTAAGATTACTACTACTGGCAGAAAAAATGCAAGATCAGTAAAAATAGGCTTAAAATATTTATGAAAAAAAAAAAGAAAATTAAAAATATAACTGAAAACTGCTGAGTTAAAAATTACATATTTTCTATACCGCTGAGAAATAAAACTCAAAATAGGAGGTTTTTAAATAATCACAATTTTTTTTTTATGTTTTAACAAATCTTTATATTGTAAGGGATTATTGGAAAATGTCTTAAAAATTGTTTAAAAATGTTGTGTAATTGGGAATTTTAACAATATGTGTTAAACATATATACAATCCATTTTTCTCTTGTTTTCATATTTAATTGCCAAATCTTAAAAATAAAAATTTTAATGGCGAGAATTTTAAAGCCTGTTTAAAATGATACCTGAGAAAGTATCAACAATAAAACAAAAAGACTGCTTACTTGCTATTTTATATATTATAAAAGATTTATTAAAAAAATATAGTAATAGAAATTTCTTTTAGTTAAATATTTAATAGTTATTCCTAAAAATATGGGTTAACTAACAGTATTACGATAAAAACGAATGTCGTCAGTTTTTATTTTAACATATAATAAATTACTTGTTTTTAAATAAATAAATTTAAAAATAAAACTTTTAGATGATTCTTTTCTACGGGATGTAGCATAAAGGTTAGAAATACATTAAATAGTTTATTTCATGCTAAAAAATAGATTTTTGTTTTCTTGAAGGTGTTATCAAATAATTAGTTTTATTCTTCATGGGTTATTAGGTTTAAATTTTGCATTTTAAATTAATAAAATCAAAACATTGCTTTGATTGACGTTTTGTTTTATTCTTTACAAAACCATCATCAGAATATAACAATAATAAAATAACCTTTATTTTTATAGAGATAAATAAATACAATTTTTGTTGCTGTAACGCATTAGATTTTGAAAAATTAAAATAAAATGATTACGAATAAATAAATATTGGGTCTACTTGCAACTATACACATTCTTGGACTTTTCAGCCGTAATAGATAGTAAAAATTTGCATTTTATTATCTTGTAATTGGATCATTATATACAATACTGAGATTACCAGTGTCACTCCTGATAATTCACAGTATTCTTTGTTTTTTTATATGAAATATTTATTTTAATTTTTTTTTTAATAATTTGTTTTATTATCTAGAATTTGAACACTATTGAAATCAAAATTATGTAAGTTTTCTATTGCTTGATTAGAGAGAGCAGTTGAATTTTTCTCAGTGTTTCTTATGCTTGTTTTATGTTCATTTATTTTTTTTGTTTCATTTTGTAAATATTCCTTTGTTTGTCCAATATAGGATTTTGGTCAGTCAAGGCAATTTATTTTATAAATGAGATTTGTTTGATCTAAATGTGGAATTTCTGGTTTAAGTTTTGTAAAAGGGGATTTAGAATTATTTAGTGGTTTTTGCATTTTGAATGAATTTTATACTTTTTAAAATAGTATGGTTTATAGTTCAAAGAATTTATGACACTAGTTTCTAGGCATTCCACAACAAAGTTGACTATGGCAGACGATATTAGTGACCCCATGGCAACGCCGTAAATTTGTGAATACAAATTTTCCTGGAATTGAAAGAAATTTGATGAAAGGCATAATTTAGTTGCTTCGATAAACTCGATAAAAAATAATTTATATAATTCTAATAGATATCAAAATAAAACTGACAAAGACAAAGGTTTTGAATCCTATAATCCTAAAATAAATGATAGAATAAAAAAATTATTTAATCCTTTAAAAATGCATTTAGCTATAAAACCGCTAAATAATTCTAAATACCTTTTTTGCAAAACTTAAACCGAAAATCCACATTTAGATCAAACAAATCTCATTTATAAAAAAGATTGTCTAAAGTGTCCAAAAACCTATATTGGACAAACAAAGCAATATTTAAATAATAAAATAAATGAACATAAAACAAGCATAAGAAACATTAAAGAAAATTCAACTGCTCTTGGTAATAACGCAATAGAAAACTTGCATACTTTTGATTTCAATAATGTTCAAATTCTAGGTTATGAAACAAATTAAAAAAAAAACCTTTAAAGAAATGATTTATATTAAAAAAAAAACAAAGAATACTGTGATTTTCAGGACTGACACTGGTAATCTCAATATTGTATATAATGTTCTAATTACAGAATAAAAAAATGCAAATTTGTACTACCTATTAGGGCTGGCACACCCGAAAATGTGTAAAGTTACAAGTAGACCCAACATTTATTTGTTCTTGATTATTTCATCTTTAATGTTCAAAATGTAAGGTGTTACAGCAAAACATTTATATTTGTTTATCTCTATAAAAATATTAGGGTTATTTTATTATTCTTTTAGATTCTAATGATGGTTTTGTAAAAAATTAACCGAAATGTAAATCAAAGCAATGTTTTGATTTTATTAATTTAATTTTAAATTTGACCAAACAACCAAAAAAAAAAAACTAACAGTGTAATACTTTATAAACGCTAGAAGGTAATGGTTAGAAAATTTAGCCATTGATATTTATAAAATTTAATTTTAGTACGCACGCCACTAAGTAAAGATTAAAGTAATTTTTACTATTACTAGGGCACTATGAAATAAGGCTTTGATTAAAATTTTATTTTATTATCTTTCAGCGTTAGAAAGTTATTACACTTTTTTTTGGGTTTTAATTTGTAGCTTAGAAAGCAATATCCGTAGAGTAAAACTTTATTTAAAAAAAAAGGCACCAAAAAATTCACTGTTTAATTTATTTCCAACCTTTTACCCTTTATTTATATTATTACTACTCCACATTCCTACATTCCCTGCTGTAAATATATATGACCTAAATTTATTATAAATTGTTCCATTTCAGTGTTAAATGTAAAATACTGTGTACTTAAATATGTTAGAATAATGAACGCCACTAAAACTAAGAACGGCTTCAAATCCTTTAATTCTGTGCAGTAGCTTTCGGTGTTTTCACATAATATCTAATAGAAAAAATATGTTTTTAGTCGTTTGTATGCAAATTTAATTAAAGTGCCATTACATCCATAAAAAAAAAAGTTATCAAGCTTTGAACAGGATAAATCCCTTTTAAACAGTACAGTGTGTTAATTAAGTATGTACAATAAATTTAACAGACGATTTTTTATTAGGTCTGCATTCTTTTTCTTCTCAAGTTACATGGTGTTGAACAAAAAAAAAAATAGTTTTCGTAAATTTTTTAAATATCCTTTACACAATTCTGTTGTACGTTAATGAAAGTATTTATAGCAATAAGGGGCCTAGTTTAGCTCTAACTTAGATTTTATTAAGTCAAGAGCAGCATTTGAACGGATATTCCTGAGAAAAAAATGTACGCCACTGCATTATTTGTATTTTATTGGATTAAGAAAATAGGATAATGTTTTTTGCCTGTTAATTTTTTTTCGTATGTTGCTTAGTTTTTGAGAAAAAGATAATAAAATCCACTGCATTGCATATCCCTCAACTACACAGCAAACATAAAGAAAAGTTATTTTCGGAAATTTTTAACAAAATAAATTTAATAAGATTCGTTATTTTAGATTCTAATGCTATTTAATTTATTGTTTATTGTTAATGTTACATATTTGTCACTAAAAATTATAAAAAGTTTTAAAAGAAACTTTTCTTTATGTTTCTTTTATTGTCAATAGAAACGTCCATAATCCATTTTTAAGTTTAACACCTATAGTGCTTGAATTATTTGAAGTCGCAGACGAGAAAAACGTTTCTAAAAAAAAATTATACACCCAAAAATTTATTTTAAAAATAATAATAAAAAAATCTGACATAAGCTGTCAGAAAAAGATCCATTTCTTAATTTTGTTCGCCTAGCTAGGCAGGAAAAAAAAATTCGGTACAATTTGGAGGTTCCTATGGTCAACTGTTAACATAAAATTGTCCCATTGGCTTAAACTAACAGGTGTGATTTTTTTTTGGTAATTTTTTTATTTATAATGTTTTAAGTAAAAAAATGCCTATTTTTTTTAAACGTAATCAACATAATATTTTTTTTCCGTTTTCAGAAACCTTGCTATTTAGGAGCATCGTATGTGAAAATATTCGATTTGTTTCTTCTCCCTACCCTATTTCTGTTATTTTATTAATGCTATGTGGATTTTAATTTTAAGTCATTGACACAAAAATATATATTCTTTGGTGCATTTATTGAATTTATTTTAAGTTTATTTAAATTTTGTATCAAAAAGATAATTTTTAACCTAATTTGCTATCTTTATACAGGATGTTTTAAAAGTAAACTTAACCATTTCTGTAGCGACTTTCCCGTATTAAAATAAGTGCTATTAATATAATATAGGACTTATTATAATAGGAAAATGTAATTTAAATGACATTTAACTGGGTAATAAATTTTATGTATAATTTAATAAATGAATACACTGCTAATATAGGATTGGGAGTGTATTGTCTAAAAGAATAGATAATTTACCATGAAAAAGATACTCTTGCCTTAAAACGATGGATCCAACCGTATAACTTCATTTTTTTAAAGTAAACTTAAATCTTTTGTTAGCATCATTTTCTTAATAAAATAGAAAAAAGTGAAAAACATGGGCCCGAAAATGCCATATTTTCAGGTTACAAAAAAGGGTTGGTATTGACCACAGTTTTTAATTAATACAGGATCTATTGTTTTGAGGTAAAAATACTTTTTTACTTAGAATTGTGCATTTTTTCTGACTGTTAAATTAATTTTACAAAAAAAACCTAGAAAAAACTTTTTGCCCCAAAACACTCCTCACCATTCAAAATCTCCCCTCTTACTTTAGCATTATATATTAATTAATTTTTTATGTCGTTAAGTTCCCATAAAATTTAATGCAATTCTGTAAGAAGATTATATAAGTTACATTTTGCTAGTACCTAGCTGCAATTAAAAACCGTTTTTATAACTAACCATTTAACGGTCTGTATCGAATACGGGGAAACAGCAGATTGTTTATATCTACTTTTAGTACTACAAGTCTAAAGATTGTACTTGCTTATAAACTTTTAACTCGTTTTGGCACGATCCTGTTAACGCTAAAACTACTTAATCCTACAACTCATTTCAACTTTTTTTTCAAAAGGTTTGCCTATTCAGCTATAAGTAAGCAATTTTTAAATAAAGAAAAAAATACTAAATCTTGGGTTAATTAGGAATTTTACGCCAAATACAAAAAAATAATAGGTATAGCAAAAAATTACGTGATGGAATTTTTTGGTATTTTTTTCGTTTTAAAAAAGTTAAAAACTATAAAAAAATGTATAAAAACCCTTCGCAGTTTTTTACTTACAGATCTGTGTAACCTTTTTCTTGTAATGCTTTTAATTTAAGAACAAATGTGATAACTTAATTTTGTATATCTCTTAGCTTTATTGTTGTAAGTGTTTATAAAATATATATTATAATATATTGTTGTGCCAACTTTGGGAATCAATTAAAAGCTTTTAATGTAAATAAAAATTACGTTACTTATAAGGGATAGCTTAGTTAAAAATGCATTTATGTAAATAAATTAAATTTAAAACTTATAAAATTATTGTTTTCTTTAGATATAATGCAAAATAAAGGTAAAAATTGTAACGACATATTTTCATATTACATATTAACCTACCTCTGGTCTAATAACTGCTTTAAATATGGTTTCCCAGTAAAATTAATCCAGATTGATTAATAAAAAACTTTGTTTCATTCCAACAAGGGGATGCTCCCCCTTATCTTAGCATTAATGTTAAAAGATAGTTAAATTTCATCAAAAACACTTATGTAAAATAAGGGACAAGTTCCTATCCAACTCTATAGATGCCCATAGCACACTATGGGCATCTATAGAGAAGAACCCATTTGCAGACTATGTGACGAAGAGGAAGAGACAGCCTCTCACATCATATATGAGTGCCCTGCACTTACATACTGGAGAACAAATCAAAACCTCATGGGGGACACTAACCAGCAGGAGGCTGGAGACCAGAAAAGAACAGTAAAAGGGCTACTACACCTGTCTAAGGTGTCAAACCTTTTTTTAGCTGAAACAAATACACAAGAGATACAACAAGCCCTGTAGGCTGCAGTGTCGAGGCGGACAAAACCTCAACTTGTGTATTTAGATTATCAATCAATCAATATCAATCCTATCCAAAAATGTCGACCTTTTAAAGTCCTGAGATCTAAAATTAGACGAAGTTTTGTTCAGATTTTTGTTAAATTCTTTTTTGACTCGCAAGTTTTTTACTAATCTGTGTGTATTAATAAATGTTTTTTTTTTCATAAATACAGATATTTTTTTATTAATACAGATAGATGAGCAAAACCCTTGTTAGAGTTATGAACAAGACTTGATCTAATTTTAGATTTCGGTACTTTAAGAAGGCGAGATTTTTGGGGAGGAACTTGGCCCCTACTTCTGCGTATTATAGTGTGTTTGTTAGGGCCCCCTTTTTTTTTCTTAGTTTAATGAATAAAAAAAGGGAGATTTTATGGCGTTTTTTTAGTATGTTTTGCGTTCTAGGTAAAACCTAACCTTTGAAATAAATATGGTTGGAGGTCAGTAGCAAGCAATGTGTAGCAATTTTTTCTCTAGCAGATAAAATCATGTCTGCATTAAAAATTTTGAGATGATTATGACCTCAGATACCCAGCTTTAATCAGATTGCAATTCTAAGCTACCCCTTAAATATATGATATTATCGAGCCTGTTTCAGGGTCCTTAAACCTACTTACATACCAAATTTCAAATCTTTACTCCCGAAAAAATACCCTATAATTTTTAAGAGTCAATGACTGAATCAATCACTCGGTCAGTAGTAAAATGGATTGGATAAGTAGATGAAGTTCTGCTGAATAACCGCCAAGATCCCCCGACTTAACACCATTGGATTATATTCTTTGTATATATTTGAAGGAATTATCGCCTTGAAGAATGCCAAACAGCGATTAGAGGACATTTTTCAGCATTTGGGTTATTTTGTCACCTTTTAATAAACTAAAATTTAATAAAATGTCTTATTTTTAAAGTAGTTGTTTAAAGCAGGGGTTTCCAATTTTATTTGGCATTGGAACAATAAATAATCTTTTTTTTTTGACCGAACCCTAGCTGGCTAAAGTGTTTACCTTGTAATTTGAATATTTTTATGTTACGACTTAATGAAAGAACAAATTATAAATGAAAAAAAAACATTATAATGTAACAACTATTTAATGTAAAGAATGAAATTTGTTAACATATCTCCTTATAATAGCACCAAAATTAGGCTTTATGTTCGACAGTTGGATGCGAAGTTCTAGAGTTGCATCCCGCCTGTTTCTGTATTTATTTTTTGTGTAAGCGTAAGCTAAAAATCTAGTCCGTTTTATTTAAATCTCCTACAGAGCGAGGGTTTCTCGGACCACCATTTAGGAATCGCTGGTTTAAAGGATCGCCCAATTTTCCTATGGAAAATGGGTTTGGGTCATTTTTTTTTACTTTGCATACTGGTAGTTCTCAATACGCCGATCAAAAGTCTCCACGGGCATAAAACCCGAAAAGCCCTCTTTAAAATCACCCTTAAAAGTCACTGGGGATTTTTCTTATGGAAAATGGGTTTCGGCCAATTGTTTTCAAACCTGGTACAGTGATAGTTCCTAACACACTGATTAAAAGTCTCCACGGGCACAAAACCCGAAAACCCCTAACCCTCCTAAAATTACCCTCAAAGATCACTGGGGATGATTTGGACTGATAGTTTGGTCAATTGCTTTGCGTAGTTTCCAATCTTACCCAAAACTTCCGCTTTCCGGTTAACCGAGGACGAAACCATTATATCAGGACTTCCAATTCTCAGCCAGCTGTATGACCAAGTGTTACCCTCATACCACTTACCTTTAAGGGTGATTTTGGAAGGGTTGGAGGTATTTGCGGGTTTCGTACCCGTAAAGACTTTTGATCAGCGTGTTAAGAACTATCAAAATGCAAAGTTTAAAAAACATGGGACAAAACCTATTTTCCATAAGAAAATTGCAGGGCTCCTTCTAAATGATTAAAACCAAAAATCTTCATAAAAAAAGTGTATTGAAAACAATACATGTTTGTACGATGGGGTTAGATTCAATTTTCAATGACATGGGATATACGTTTTAATTAAAAAAAAAAAAAAAAACGTTGGGGTAACAGGGGATAAGGTGATTAAAACAAAATATTTTTAAATAAGCAAAGAACTGAAAAAATAGCAAAATCAGTTACCGTATTTCTGAAAAAATATGATTTTTTTTTGAACTTTTGATCACCCTGTATACAATAAAATGCAGGGCCTTATTCAATTTAATATTTTTGTTAATAATAATGGGTTTTATTCGTAATAAATGTTGATTTTAAGCAATTGCGTTTATTTTATTTTTCTTATTGTTAAATAAATTGTATTTGCCCGTATATAATTATTGCAAGGTAAGCACTTTTATTTGTATTTTATTAAAATACAAAAAAAAGGTCAATTTGGATAAAATAAGCTAGCAACCTAAACTTTTATTAACATATAGCTAATCATTTAACACTGAATCATTGTTTACGTAGCATTTTGTCTAACAATAAAACACATATTATATTACAATTTAAAAGTTCCCCGTACAGACACGACGAATGCTAGACCATTGCCTGAACCAGAGACAGTCCTCGTATTTTGATGTGCCGCCGTCCATCAGCTGGATTTATGGTAGTGACTTTACTATCATTTTAACTACACTATGCCTTACCTTAAAGGTAGTTTATATATTTCTGAGACTTAAAGATATAACGATTAAGATTTCTGCAAGTTTAAAAAAAAAACGCCGTTAAGAAAAAAGTATATCGGAAATAGCTTCTGTCTAAAGTAAATCAAATTAAATAAAAAAAAAACTATTAAATATATTACTTGCCAGAAAAAATATTATACAAGACTGCCAAGTGATCAACTAGAATTTAGGGTGCCCAAAAGCTGCACAAGAACTTCTAAATAGTTTTTAATAATTCTTAATTTTTTTTATGTAATCTCTTAGTAGGTCATCTGCTAAAACAAAACGGGTTAAAAAATCAAGCTCTAGTTATTAATAGATACGATTAACTTAAACATTTTATAAAATACCAGAAGTTTTTGTAATTATGTAATTAAATTAACATAGAAAATATAATAATACTATTGCTATTTATATTAGGTTGGTGGTAGGTCAAATAAATAAATTAATTTGGTTTATTACGGATTTTATGATGCCATTTCAAAAACAAATCGAATTAAACTTTGTATTGAAATTTCATGTAATGGCAAGTTGGCCTATTTACATAAAATACACCAGAAAAAATAAATATTTTACGTACAACCGTGAAAGTATTATTATTCATTTTATATTATTTAGTAATACAAAAATATTTTACATATTACTAATAATACAATACCCATACAGTAAAAGTACAAGAATTAAAGTGTTTTATTTATAAATAAATCACACCAAAAACAATTAAGGTGTCTTCTAAGGAGCGTAAAAGCGTAACTGTCAAAATTCTAAAATTTGATTGGTTAGCGTAACGTCAAAATAAAAGCAAACCAATCAGATCCTAGAATTTTTACAGTTACGCTTCACCTTTACGCTCAGTATGTAAAATTAGGACTAAGTTCCTATCCAAAAATCTCGGCATCTTAAAGTACTGAGATCTAAAATTTGGCTTCTCTTTTGACTTCGTAAGTTTTTTATTAACCTATCTGTATTAATGAAAAAAACTGTTTATATTTACAAAAAAATAACATTTATAAGTCTTTTCAGTATAATCTTGCTATAGCGAGACAAGAAAATCGGACAATATTTTTTAAAAGTTTTTTTATAATCTAGAGGGAATAATACAACTGTGAGAACAATATAGTTTTCCTTACTTTATACAGGTGTGGGAAGCCTCCCACATTTACACATAAATTTGTATATACATAAAGTATATATTTATTATTTTTTAAAAAACTTTATGAACTTATATTGTATCCAATAACCTAAATACCTATTTTCATATAAAAGTGTATACATACTGTTTATGCAAAATGTTTCTTAAAAAAGAGGGCAAACCCGAGACCCATTTGTTTATCCTCCATAAATTAAAGTGACGAATTGAAATCGGGTTCGGGCCCAATTTATATTTAGTGTGTATTTTAGATTTAAAGCTTTGTTTATATACAAGAAAAAGCTTTTATATACTTTAGACCAAGCACGTTACTTATTTATTTGCACAAAACTACATGAATTGTAGACAGAGAAAAAGGTATAGGTACAATAATAATGTATGATTTTTTAATTATGTAAAAAGGTGAACATAGTGTATGGAATTTTAAATTAAAGCAACTGTAGGATCTAAAAAAAATCTAGAACAAATTCCCGCCTGACGCACGTTCTGTGTATTTTACACAAAATGATTCACCGTGTTTTCCCCATAAACGTATGAGGTTTGGTATATAAATTTACAGTATTCTAAATACTTATGAAAAAGTTATATCAAGTAGTTTCTGTGATATTTAAGTGTAAAAATCGCCCATTTTACTACTGACTTACTGACTGACTGACTCACTGACTCATCAAAATTATGGGGCACACAGGTGTTTTGGTGGGATTTTTTTCACTGAACAGAATATATTTTTATAGTTCACAATAGTTTTTTACTATAATAAATAAAATTTAAAAATATATATTTACGTGCTGAGAAATCCTAATATAGTCTAGTAAAGTTAGCTAATAAAAGGTAAAGACAGAATATTCCATCATGTATGAAGCCAATTTCCATAAGACAGCCAATTTAAACTTAAGTAATTATGTTCTAACCACGAGGCAAATGCAGTTTCATTTGGTGTCAAAACTTAAAGTTTACAACTAAAATGTTTATATGTATGAAGGCAGGAAACTTAAAATACCTAGATAGCAAATGTGCATTTCAGCAAATGGTTATTTTAAGCATAAATGGGAAAATATGTAAAAAGTATCTAGGACTTTTTAAAAATGTTGAATTAAACAGTGATAAAAATCCGTCAATTTTTTACACTACATAATTACATTACATAATAAAAGCTTGCCGGAAGATATTCTATAAAAAACATATATTTTTTTTTAGAATTAGATATGTCAAAGTTAAGTTATATATATTGTATTTCTGTTTATCTATATATGATAATCTCGCGACAAGCTTTTATATCACATAAATTGTGTTATGTAATAAATTGGTAAAATAAAAATTTAAAAATAATTTTCTTCTTTTAACTAAATGTTAAAAATAGCTTTTTTTTTAAATGTTTTTTTTACTATTTAAACCCTTTTATTTGATATCCATATTATGGAATAGCAAAAAAATAACAAGTCAGCCACCTTGGGCGGTTCGCCATATTGAATATAAAATAAACTCACTTATGTATTGTCATCCAAACCAAACGTGTATACAAAATTTCAGCTCAATCGGTTGAGGATCTATTTTAAAATTCAAGTGCAAGACTTGAACCGAAAAAAATATTTAAAACAAACAACTAAATACATACAATAAACTTTGCAAGTTAAATAAAATCTAGTAATAAAGAGAGATATATATGTAATTAATGTAATTCTAGAAATAACCGACAAAACGTGTTAATATATGTATTTATTCTAAATTTAAAGTGCAAATGTCAAATTATTTATACCAAACCAATACAGTTTAGTTCTTTAATTAGGTGCTACATGAAATTGAACTAAAACTATAAAATATGTGCTGAGTATCCATAATAATCCGAAAGTGGTACTTCTGTTAATTTTGATATAATTTGCTGCGGTAACTTTTATTTTCCTGTAAACTAATTTATTGGCAAAATTCTTCAACTCCTTATGCTCTATAGAGGATAAATGAAACTTTTCTTGAAGGTTGTAGCACGATACTAAAATTTTTTCCGTAGAACTTTCTAGGATATCACAGCAAAACATTAAAGCAAGTTGGCTAAACTAAAAATGAAAAATATTATATATTATTTCCTTTTAATTTTAATATCCTGTAATAATCTGAAGTTTACTTATTAAATATGTTTAAAATAATATTATGATAAACTCTTTATTTATTATTGTCACTTTGTGCACTAACTGAAAACTTTAAGTTTATAAAATTAATATATTAATTATCTTTATCTATTTATTATTGAGTTCTAGTTTTCTTTAAGGAATGCACACACTGACGCGAATAATTCGGTGCGACGGCGAAATTTTCGCCTCGCGAAATATTCGTCGACTCAAGTTCTTCGGCGTATACGAAGAGCAACATACTGGCGCGAAAATTTCGCTTGGCGATAACAAAACTCCAGCGATTTTATTTCTTTCGCGACCAGCCTCGTTTTTTGTCGTTTTCGTTGCGAATTAAGATGGCTTTTACTGAAATATTAATAGAGTTTGTGAAGAAATATCCGATTTTATACGATTTGGGCCATGAAGATTATAAAATTCAGCCGCTAATAATTATTTAACACTTTTAAATCTTTATAAAACAAACTTGTAGATTTTTTTAAAACAAAAATATACAACTTAAAGTAATGGCTAGTCTTTCTTCTGCTGAAATAGGTTTTCGTAATTTGGTATATTGTTTTTTGACGTCTTCTTTTATTAGGTATAATATATCATCGAAACAATTAATGTCCATTCTAAAATATTTATAAAAACGCTTTTCATCTAGTCGCAGTTGTGGCATTAGTGTATGAAATTCGCCTTTTTTTTCTCTTTCCAAATTTATGTCATGTGTCCACAGCTTTTTTCCAAAAAAAAAAAAATCAATACACCAACTTTAGCACAAAAAGTAATAGGCGCTTTTTGTCATTTTTCAACCAAATATTTCTTCCCGCATTTATTGGGAAAATAGCTATTAACAAAAAATGATTAGAATGCCTTACCTTTCAATTTTCTCATCTTCTAAAGCAGCCAATAATAGTATTGCTTCTTCTTTACAGCTTGAAGAATCCATCCTTCCATATATCAAAAGAAATAATTTTTGCGTAAATGTTAAGGAAACACGAATTTTGACTGCCTATGTGGCGAAATATTCGCGCAAATGTGATAGGAGAGGCGAATTTTGTTATCGCCTATGTCGCGAAATATTCGCTTCGTTATCGCGGCGATTTAATTCGCGTCAGTGTGTGCATTCCTTTAATGTTTCCACTTTTGCTACACTAAATAATATTTTTTGTAATACAGTATCTTTCCGCTTTTTTTTATTATTGCATACTTATATTCTGAATTAAATACCCACATTATGTTAGCATTTAGTTCTCAAGTCTTTATAGACTCCTCTAAATAAAAACAATGTAGACTACAAATGACCTATGTTTAAAATATTATTTTAATTATTATACCAAAAAGAAAAAATTTACTATATAATGATTATTATTTTTATATTCATTTAAAATTTTTTTGTAAAAATATTTCTAAATGTTAACAGGTTTGGTGGTATTTACTCATTTCGAAACCACACTGTTTTCCATAAAATATAAAATAATCCATACTACAATATATTTCGTAATTTAAAAGTATTAACAATTGCTTTGGTAATAATTTATGTCGTTGTTGCTTTGGCTATTAATTTATGACGAATCTATCACATAGGGGTTATTTTTTGATACACATTCAAGTTTGTTTCTAAAAAAAATGAACAACAGGCGTTTAATTAAATGGCAAATATTTTTTTAAAGGTAGAAAAGTTTGACACGTTAGTGACCTACATTAAAGAAGAACATAAGTCTGTTACTATTCGCATTGAATATAAAATGTACTAAAACTATTTGACAATCAAAACTATGACATACAAGAATATTATGCCGAAAAACCTACATCTTCTACCCGAACCAGTAACAGAGACTTAATATCCCAAAATCAACTGTGGATGTTGTTTTAAAAGCAACTCATTATTGTCCATTTAAACCCACCATTGTCCAGAGATTAAATAAAGATGCCTTTGAAAAAAGATTATTCTACAATTGTTATTGAGCAAAATGTGAGGAGAATCCTAATTAAAAAAAAAATTATAACCAGTTGAGACCCATTTTATGAATTGTGAGAGAGATATTAGGGCAGCGTGTTAAAACATACTGTTACTAATTAATAATAATACAATTAACCTCAGTTCCAGAGCAAATTGAAAAAAATGTCAAAAGTGCATTGTCCAAAAAGGCCGTCATATCGAATTATAGTATTAATTCTTACTTTTTCTTAAAACTTTGTTTTTTTTTTATTACAAGATGTGTTTTTGTTCGTTTGTATTGTTATACTATTTTGATTCAATATTATCTTTCATAATTATAGTCAACGTGATAAAAATGAACTAAATATTTTAATTAAGTATTGTACATTATAAAAAAGGATAAAACATATCTTTTTAACTGTACCAAAGAACGACATGGCGAAAATTAAAAAAAAAATGTTGGTGATTAGTCGAAACTGACAACACCTATGCATTTGTTGTAAAAAGTTGCCTTGAAAACATTTTTTTACAGAAGAAAAATTTAAAATTAATAAAGTTACAGCAGTTTTTCTCTTAAATGCTACTTTTTAGTATTTTAAAAATATCGCAAAAATAGAAAAAACATTGGAGTATTATTTAAGGAGCATTTACCTGACATTTAACTAGACTACAACTTTTCTCATTTAACCAAGTTTCTATTATTTTTAAGGATCCAATACGTTCCCTACCAATTTCGGACTCACTGTATGTATTTATTTGTGTGTTCAAAACGGGAACAGTTTAAACTAAACCCAATTACTTTTGATAACATTTTAATAGATATTACTAAACTTACCAATGCAATAAAACCATTTGATATAAGGAAAATATTGGTATAGTCAATGCTACGAATTTTCAATTTATTAAGTAGAAATATATTATAGCACATACATAAAAATCGAATTACATTTTGAAAACCATTAAAAATATATAGTCTGAATACAAGTTTTGCAGTATATCAAAGCAGTTAGTTATTTGTATCTAAAAACTTTTTGAAAACACGATATATTTGTAATATTCTCTTGTATGCCAATTTTTAAGAAGTATTTTGTTGACATTATCCAATTTATTTTTAAAATGCAATGATAGAGAACTGATCCCGTAATTAATCAGGCTTATCCCAAAATGGTAGTGCTTAATAAATAAAATCATTCTGTACTATAATAAATTTAAGAGCAGCTGCCCATAGTACAAAATAAAAACATTTATAACAATAAAAAGAAATGTTTTGTTAAAAATAAAAAGTGTCCGTTTCTACCCACAGATATTGGTAAATTTAAACTTACTCTCCAACTCAAAAATGTCATTTAATAATATTTCGTAAGCATTTTGTTATTTTCTTGATAACGACATGTTTATTATAAGAGTTAAAGAGCTTAAAACATAACAGACAATATTTAACATTTTTATTGTTAGGTAATCATTAGCTAACAAGCATATATTTCTAATACAAAGGATATGCATAATAGATATCATACTCCATAGCAATAATTTTAAAATCATAAAGGAAATTTTATTTTCTATTCGTTTAACTTTAAAACTATAATTTGGAACTAGTCCTATAAATCTTAAATATGTAAATATTGGTGATAAAAATTCTATCTTAAATTTATTTTCCGGTAAGAAAACAATATTTTTTAGGTGCGGTATCATTATATCTTTTATTTTAAAAAGTTTTTAGATTTTTTGCAATAAATGCGTTATCTTTATTGTAACTATACCTAAAAGAACAAATAATGTGTGTTATTTCCTAGTTTTTATTTCCTATTTTACATATTTATTTTTAACAAATTAAAACATAAAGCCATTGCTAACATTTTTAATAGGACTTAAAAAAATTGTAGTAGGTTAATATCTAAAACATCGCACATGTTAAAAAAAAATAACAATAAATATTCTCTTTGTGGTTAATGTAAGCTGCTAGAGTTCTTTTGATAAAAAAGGTCAATTTGTAGTTAACAAGAATAGAGCAGTTAAATGCTTTTTATTGTTAAGTGTAAAAACACAAAACGTAAGTATCGCGCGCAGGACTTAAAAAGTTTATAAGGGAACTAAGTTAAGAAAACGTGTTCTCGATTTGTGGCTTTGTCAAGGTAAACGTCAAAATAGTTTTTTAATAAAAATTAGTTTGAGTTATCAATAAGCTTTTTTGTCCAGCAAAACGTTTAAACAAGGTATAGTTAAGGAAGTTTAAAGGTGTATGGAAGCCCAATGCTATGGCCCATTCGATCAAAAAATGTCCAGCCCAGTATGAAAATAACTGTCAGAGTTGGCCCCGCCGATTCTGCGCAATAACAAAATTCCACCAAATAATTTAATGTGTTGCCTACTTACACACTGATAAATCAGTGTGAAGTTAGCCCAACACATTATACTTATATGAGAGCCGTAGTACCGTTTTTTGGATTGATAAAAACCTTCTTATTTTAGTGATTAGTGTTTATTAAATTGTGACTATAATTTTATGTTTATTGTTTGTTACTTATAATATCGTAACAAAATGACTAGCGGTTGTATGGTTTTGTCTTGCAAAGCCAAGGGTAACATACCCGTCTTTTTAACTTAAGTAAGTATTATTTATATTTAAATTAGGTGCTTCTTATAAGACGTAACGTTAGGTAACCGAATAAATGAAAATTTCATAGGAAATATTAGTGAGAAAAGTAAGGCAATCTTAACTATCTTTTAGATGATTTCCACAATGTTTGTGTATTTCTGTGGATTATTAAAAAGAAAAAAGGTTTACATTTAAATACTTTTATTTCATTTAATAATTTAGTACACTCTTTTAAAGGATCAAAATTATTGATTACTGGGCAGACCAGGCAAATTTTAATATATACAGGTCCCTCTAATTGAATGAAAGGAAGTACAATTTTATGTTAAAGTTCCTTTTTGCTTTTTCTGTATTTGTCTGGTAATTGTCTCGAAAGTTGCCTCCTCTCCGATTTTGACCAAATTTGGTATACAAGGATTTTTTGGGGCGCTGATTACGAATCTAAAAAAAAATTCTGCAATGTTTCGTTTTCGAGATATTCATCATCAAAATTGAAAATCAAACTAACCTTATTTACACTATTCCTCCTTTTTTTGCACATTTTTGATTTTTACACTAAATTGGCACACAATATTTCACAAACACCTTTTAAAAACTTGTTTTTATGTTTATTTTACACCTTTTTTACACTTTTATTTTTTGAGCAAATATGGCTGCTGCCTTTGAACTTAAAAGTTCGCAATTTAATGGAAAAAAGATGTAAAATATATAAAAATACAAGGTTTTAAAAGGTGTTTATAAAATATTGTGTGCCACTTTAGTGTAAAAATCAAGAATTGTGTACAAAAAGAAGGGAGAATATAGTGAAAATAAGGTTAGTTTAATTTTCAACTTTGATGATGAAGATCTCGGAAACGAAACGTTGCCGAAAAGATATTTTCAGATTTGTAATCAGCGTCCCAAAAAACCCCTGTATACCAAATTTGATCAAAATCGGAAAGGAGGCAACTTTCGAGACAATACCATTTGTTTAAAAATAAATTAGATTTTTGGTTTCTTAATCTTGCATTATCAACTTTTTAAGCTCGACATTCTGTACAGACATAATATTTAACGGATACTGTTACAATGGATACTCAGGTACCAAAGGTTACTAAACATTTTTAACCACTGTTATTCTGTCTCATGAATGTCTGTTATTAGTGAAAAGTATATGCCTAAAAAGCAGTTATAAAAATTTTCACTTTTTAATGTACAACCAGAATCTTAGGATTAGATTAAACTCATTTACACTATCTTGCCCTTCTTTTATCACAAAATTGAATATCGACCATTTAAATAGAAGGCAGTAAAGTGGCGCCATCTATTCTTTCTATATTATATCAGATGATATAAAATCCAATATTACACAATAATTTTAAATATTCTATAGTAGTATCCTTTCATAACCAACAATTTTGTGCAAAAAATAAAAAAAAAACAGTGAATGTTGGAATTTGACATTTGATGATGTCAATTTTATAGATAGTAACAAAGAATTATGGAAATCCGGCCCTGACCTACTATTCATTGCGCAAATTCCGCGGGGCCAACCCCCCTATTCCCGCTGCCCTGCACGCCTGGACAATTTTGTTCTACAGTATTGGGCTTCCGTGCACCTTTAAACTTCCTTGGGTATAGTCCATTAAAATGTTACATTTTTTTGGCCTGAGCGTGCATTTTTCAGAGAACGCAATTTTATTGTTTAGATATGAGGGGGGGGGGTTAAAAAAAGCTTAACTTAAAGTTTGTGTGGTCACAACCCTCCAACTTTGGATGTCATCTTGGAAAAAGGGGGTGAAATAGTTTTTTGCATTTATCAGGTAAACTATTGGTCACACAAAAAATGTTTAAATATGTTTTTTATTGCAAATTAAATAATTTTCAATTTTAGTTTTGTAACTTTTTGTTGTTAAATCAAAAATAACAAAGATATGAAAGAAAAACAATCAACAGTTTTGGACAATTTTTTTTTGGCGTCATAATTTATTTTTTTTTTAATAAATAAAAAAGTGGTTTTTAACGAAGAATTTATATTAAATACTTTTTTTACTATATTTATTATTTTGGGTGTATATATATATATATATATATATATATATATATATATATATATATATATATATATATATATATATATATATATATATATATATATATATATATATATATATATTATATATATATATATATATATATATATATATATATATATATATATATATATATATATATTATATATATATATATATATATATATATATATATATATATATATATATATATATATATATATATATATATATATATATATATATATATATATATATATATAATACAGTGTGTCCCAAATTGGTGGGGAATGTATGGGGATCTTGGAAACCACCATAGATAGAAAATCGGTTAAATGGGGAAAGTTTTGGACAATTATGTAAGTAAGCTAATCCCGTTTACTACATGGTTTTATCTATTTAGGTTTTTGAGAAATTTTGAAAAAAACTAAAACATGCATTTTCAAAAATCGGCCATATTTTTTTTATAAGTGAAAATTTTTTAAATCTGTAAAAACTTCTTCAAAGCAACTTTTTTTGTTGAATATGACCGAGTAGTCAATTTTTATTTTCTACGTTTCGGGTTTTTAGAATCATCATCAACTTTATTTTTTCATATGGACGCCATATTGGATTTTTACGCAGCCAAATAGTGCTTTTTATTCTGATTTCAACAGTGTATAACATGTTATAATTTAAGAGTTTAAAACCTCATTTATTTCAAAAAACAAATATTTTCTCAATTGGCTTTGATTCCGGCGAACTTCATTTTTTTTGTAAACAATAAATTATTAGTAATTGGCAAAATAGATAAGCTGAACAGATATTTTACAGAAATGGGTTGGTGAACATAGCTATAACGTTAATACAATACTCAAAAACAAGCAGAGATAGGCATAGGATATAATATAGATATTATATTAGAAATGATCCGCAGAATTCAAATTCGGAAAAATATACAGGGTGTTCCATTGAAAAAATCAAAATTGATGTCGTTTCCGGTTAAACTGGAAGTGATATTCACATGTTATAATATTCAAAATCGTCACCTTATGATATAATATATGATGCCATATGTTTTCATTCAAGAAAATAAAGGGCTGGGTAGTGGTTTCGTTGTCACCCGGTATATATATATATATATATATATATATATATATATATATATATATATATATATATATATATATATATATATATATATATATATATATATATATATATATATATATATATATATATATATATATATATATATATATTATTATATAATATATATATATATATATATATATATATATATATATATATATATATATATATATATATATATAATATATATATATATATATATATATATATATATATATATATATATATATATATATATATATATATATATATATATATATATATATATATATATATATATTAATTAGATTAGTTATTATTTGAGCGGAGATGGCGAAAAATGACCTCCACCACTGCAACCTTACCAGATTTATTGTGGTTTCTCCTATCGTTCTTTAGAGTACCTTGTCCAAGCCCGTCTTCTTAACTAGACTCCAGAGTCTCGACACTGGCCACTCCATATTACTTGCCGGTTTTGGCTTCTCCTCCCCAAGCCTAGTAAACCTAAGCCTGCATAGTGCTTCGCAATGGCCCACACATGTGAGGCTGTTTCTTCAGCCTCCTGGCAGAACCTACACAGGCTATCCTCCACCAGGTTTATTCTTTCCAGGTGCTTGTTGAGTTTACAATGTCCTGTTAGTTGACCTTACCGTTATCCTTACGACCTTACGGCTGTGGCTATAGGTCCGATGTAAACTTGGCCGAGCGGGTCTTAATGAACTGCTTTGCCTGTCGTTGTCCCGGTGTTTGTACCCACCAGCTTTGAAACTGTCTGTCTACCCAATTCTTAATAGATGTTTTGAAGAGACCTGCCGAGATACCGCAGAATGGCTCCGGGCCTATCATTTCCGCGGCTGATCCTCTTTTGGCTAGGTCGTCGGCCTCTTCGTTGCCTGGATGGCCCTCGTGGCCTGGTACCTAGGCTACCGTAAGTTTGTTTGCCAAGCCGACTTCTTCCAGGGCCTGTATACAGTCCCCGACTAGTTTGGAATTAACTTTTGGGGAACTGATGGCCTTCAGGGCGCTTGGCTATCTGAGTAAATGACGATATTTTTTCCTTTACTCCCTTTTTCTTTAATCCTCACGGCGCAATGCACTATTGCTGCGATTTCCGCTTGGAAAACCGTGGCGTGCTGACCGAGACTTAAGATTACCTCCTTTCTCAAGGCTTATCTCCATAGATGCCAGCTCCTACACCCTTGTTGGTCTTGGAGCCATCTGTATACCAGATATGATCGGCTTTGATTGGAGGGCCTGCCTTCCAGTCCTCCCTATCTGGTATGACAATACGAAAGTGTCTATTGAAGATGAAACGAGGGGTTATCCTGTCTGAGGGCATCTCAAACAATGAGCTGACCTCTTGGTCCTCCTCTATTTCCCATCTTGGAGTCCTTCGGTGTTCTATAATTGGACTTTGACCTCCTTTGAGCCTATAGAGTACCGCCTTTACTTGCCCCTGTATGTAGATGTGGAGTGGCGGCAGGTTTAGCAGCACTTCTAGGGCTGCGGTTGGAGTTGTTCTCATAGCTCCCGTGATGCATACGCATGCTAGCCTTTGCACACTTTGAAGTTGTCTGATTGCTATGGTCTGTGCGACCCTTGCCCCCCAGGCAACTATATTATTATATATATATATATATATATATATATATATATATATATATATATATATATATATATATATATATATATATATATATATATATATATATATATATATATATATATATATATGTGTGTGTGTGTGTGTGTTTTTTGCCATTGTTTAGCTTAATGGAACTGGTGAATCAAAACTTTCACCACTTGCAGCTGATTTTGACATTCAGAGTAGAATGAATAGAAGATAAGCATGTGTATTTAGTGGATTTAAATAAAAGGTTAAAAGTGGGTTTGTTTACTGGATTATAATTTTGGGGTATAGTAGCTTAGTAATTTATGGTGGTCTGTTTTTTTAATGATTTTCATTAAATTTATTTTAAGGTTTTAATATGTTAAAGTTTTTCCATGCCACCTGGTATATAAAAGCACAAATTTACTAATTTATAATAATTTACCATTTATTTTATTTTGATTTGGTTGAATCAGATCATACAATAGCTATAAAATATCTAGTTTTATTTCAATGGAGCATAAATATAGTGTTTTATTTAACTCAAAATAATTTGCAGCAGTAAATTTATTTTCCTATTAATTATTTTATTTGCAAGAAGATCTCACTGATACGCCACAAAAAGCATTAGGCAAAATTGACTTATCTAAACCAAAAGAATATAATTTGCTTTTAGGAACGCAGTTCTTTGTGTTTTAATTACTAAAATAATTTTATTGGTTATGTCGATAACAAAATAAATTATTAAGTAAATATTATTTAAAACAACTTCTTAAAAATATAAAATAAATTTTCAAAATTTAACTCATTTTTAAAAAATAACAAGTAAGCTCTAAAAAAACTTAAAAAATATTGTTTCTTTTTTTTAATTTGTTAAGATTTTCGTGGTAAGAACTAGTATTATCAAATTGTAAAGACGCATACTAGTAACATAGACATTACTACTGAACTTACCGCTAAAACAGAGCTATAAGTGATCACCAAAATATAGTTATAAGAGACTCCTGATCCAGTTCTAATAAATATATCGTAGCCTTAACACAAAAATTGTAGCGAACTTGTATTATTTGACGTTACGCCCACTGCTATTTAGTATGTTATTAATATTATCAAATTTTCCTCTAAAATACAAACTTATTGATCCAACTAGAAAACTATTTAGAACTGTTTAATAAGTAAATACCATGCTGATCACATATATCATCCGTTTATGTATGTTTGTAGGAGAAAAATAATTACCGTACCTCAAAATAAAAATCGGTTGTGTGCCTACTGCTTGTTTAGTACATCTACAATTTTGATAGTTCGTGTTTATTCGTGTTTTATCAGGTTTGCCATGGCGAAGAGCAGCATATTTTTTATAAATATCATAAAATTCACCTGTGACTGTAAAACTTCTCGGTATCTTAGTTTTAGAGTGGGTCAGTTTTACTAATAATGCTGAACCGAAGTCAACCATATTTTCAGTTTTCAGATTTTTTAATTCATTGCAACGGCATGCTCTTGATAAGCCGACAGATAAGGCAACCTTAAATTAAGCACACTTGCAAATATTACAATAAAATAAAATATTAATTATTTTAGTTATCCTACTTTAGCCAGCAAATATTTCTTGTCAGATGCACATTCTAAAAACTGTTGAATTTTCTCACATGTGAACGTTTTTGATTGTTTAGGAGCGTAGTTTCTGATTTAGGCTTCAAAATGCCTTTAGTTTTTCATACTTTAATATATTATGTATTGATATTTTACTTCACATATAACGTACTTCTAAGGCAGGAAGTATTGGGACCACTAAGAGGATGTTTTTAAAGTTTTTGATAGTTCCTCAAAGTACACCAACAAAAAAATTTTAGAAAAAGAGCATATAATATTTTTATTCTTTCTATAATTCATAAACTTTTTGTAGGCTAGTTCATATTCTTTCTTTGATGTTTTGGGTAGAAGGCTGTTGCATACTTCCGACGCTTTTTCACTTATATGTGGAGGTGAACATTCTAGCTCGCTATCGTTATTTGCGTTATTTATTTTAAAAAACTAATTAAGAAAGATTAGTGTCTGAATTGGATAAAATACAACATTCATAAAACTGACGTTTGCAATAAATATGACGCTCGCTGATGCATGATACATTCATTTTTGTTTAATCGTTTCTATGCGACACTAAGTGCCACAGGCTGCTAGATAATGTTAAATCAAAGGCCTATTTTGACTATTTCATATAGCAATTGAGAGCAAATTACTTTTTTTACTGTTTGTGGGTTTTCCTTATTGTATGAAAAATATTTTATTTTAAAAGCTAGTATACAGTAAAAAAAAATGTTACTTTTTGTGCCAGTCGTAAAAAAAATATTATACATATTACTAATAAATAATACAATAGCCATACAACAATAAAGGTACAAGAACTAAAGTGTTTTTACAAAGTGTGTAGGCATTCACGGCCGATTTAAACTACATTATACGTGTTTTTCGGGCTTATTCGCCGTGGTCTGTTGGTATTTCTACCTAACGTTTCATATACTACTGCGGCAGACAGTATCAAAGGTGGGTCCGAGGTCGAAGTAGATGACTTGGAAAAAGGCTTCCGGGATGAAGATATAAGTTACCTTCCAGCTACGAGGGGGCGCCAGTCGGTGGACAAAACATTTCCTGCAAACAGTGCAAGCGGACTTGGTTTAATTTGAGATTTATGCTCAAGGTGGTAGTGTAAACACTGTTGTCCCCTGGTTAACACACGAACGTCTTACGAGTTATCTTTTGTGATACTTTTTCGTTTCTGCTTTAAATATGTACTTTTTCATATCTAAACTGACTACTTTTGTTATTAGATTTGTTTTTCGGTGAATGTGCTGGATACCATTTAAGCCCATATACGCTGATTAAAATGTCAATTCGATATTTGCGACGTAATTCTTTTGCCTTATTGTTTTGTTTACAAGTAGTATTAGGTCTTAATTTTATCAAGTGGTATACAATAAAGAATTTAAAATTGACAAATTGTTAATCTTTCTTTTATTTGAAAAAAAAAATCGACAAATTCAAAATATACCGAGTTTTTTCGCGCTTTACACATATTAGTAATGCTTCTGGTCGCTAGGTGGCGTAAAAACTTCATCTCATTCTAATATAAGGCAGTGTCCATTCTAAGTCATCTGGTATCTTTTATGCTACTCTTCCTGACGGCTCACGGTTACCAACAAGAAGAACACTTCGACTTCGGACCCACCTTTGATAATGTACAGACCACGGCAAATGAGCCCAGAAAAGCCATATAATGTAGTTAAAGTGTTTTATTTATAAATAAATTACACCAAAAACAATTAAGGTGCCTTCTGATGAGCGTAAGCTTACTGTCAAAATTCCAAAATCTGATTGGTTAGCGTAATGTCAATCTCGGCCTCTTAAAGTACTGAGATCTAAAATTTGACTTCTTTTTTGACTTGGTATTTTTTTGATAAATCTATCTGTATTTACGAAAAAAACTGTTTGCATTTACAAAAAAAGAACATTTTTAAGTATTTTCGGTATAATCTTGTTATCGTAAGACAAGAAAATCGGACATTATATCTTAAAAGTTTAACCTTTAAAACAACTGGGAGAACAATATAATTTTCCTTACTTTATACATGATTTCCGGGAAAGTGTGGGAAATCTCCCACATTTGCACGTATACTTGTATATTATACGTAAAATATGTATTTATTTTTTATTATAAAACTTTATAAACTTACGTAGTAAACAATAATCAAAATTCCTATTTTTATATAAAAGTTTATACACACTTTTTATGCAAAATTATTCTTAAAAAAAGAGGGCAAACCGAGACCCATTTGTTTATCCTCCATAAATAATAGTGACGTATTAAAATCGGGTTCGGGCCTAATTTAAATTTAGTGGGTATTTTAAATTTAAAGCTTCGTTTATATACAAGCTAAAGCTTTTATATACTTTAGACCGTGCACGTTACTAATTCATTTGCACAAAACTACATGAATTGTGCACAGAGAAAAAGGTTTACTTACAATGATAATAGATTTCTTTCTTAAGGTGGCCGTCTGGATGCGCTG